>JAUZTA010000006.1:19211322-19222604 GCA_034780835.1 Ctenochaetus striatus | reverse complement strand
CACATGTCCTTGATCTTGTTTTCTGGGAAGAGTGTCTATCACCATTCATTTGCTGATAAGCTGCTAATGTCGTCTGCACGATGATCAAGGCTTTAAAAGATCAAACAAAGCAAAGCTAATTGCATTAAATTTACCTTTAACATATTTTAGCAGGGATGATACAAATAATGTTTACTTACAGATTCTGATGTTTTTTGTTGGATTGATCATTTTGAATTGGTTGGTATTTTAACGCGGTAACTGCAGCCCATTGTGAGTCTCTTACGAATATATTCTGTTTTAAAATGTGTTTCTTATGTAATATTATTCAAGTGATCTTTGACTCATTTTCTGCTTCCTCTCTCCTGAGTTTTTGTTCTGCAATTTGTTGTTGCTTGTTTCTCTGTGTAAAGAAAGAAAGCTGTGTAGTTACACTGTGCTCTTCTTGGTTTCTTTTGCTCCCAACAGTGTGCAAGCTGTTGTTGGTAACCTTGATAACTGTGCGAAGGCTTCACCACTCTCTCTGTTTTTAACATTTAGTCCAGTGTCTCTGGTCTGCACTGTACAAATATATTCCCTTATGATGTGGATGCTGTAAATTTAGCAGAAACTCTGCTAACACGCCGGCTGCCGAAGGCCTGAGTGTTGTTTTTTTTTTTTTTTTTTTTCCATGTGTGTATCTGGTGTGATGTGTGCCATCTTAACATTATCCAGCATTTCTCAGCTGACCTCCCATTGCTCTTCTCCACCCCCAGTCCCGCCCCCCCCAACCCCTCACGCATCAACCACCCACAGGCTTCACAAGAGACCTTATGAGGATCATTTGACTGGAATGATATTGCTGCTTCAGGCTTTTAAGAGTGGGGCAAAACAAGTCATTTGTTACACTACTGTCAGCATAGAGTTTGTTGTACTCCAGAAGACATAACGACACAGTTATTAGATCTTATGCATCAAGCTAAAGATAGCAGCTGAGGTGGTGTAGATATAGTATTTACGGTATGTATGATGAGCAACCTTTTTTACCTCAAAGCTTTTGTATGTTTTGTTTTGCTACATGTGAAATAATGCTAAACCCTGTTGTACTGGAAAATGTGTGTGCATGTCAGTGATTATTATTGACGCTCATCCGACTTTTTAAAACAAACTAAAATGATAACTAATTTAATTAAACAACATAATTGTTAATTTTGATACCAGCCATTTTTTCATGGTACTTCTTCATTAGAGTCCAGATAAAAGCTACCACAACGCTTCTTGGCCATTGCGTATCTTAAATTATTGTGACATCAGTAACAAAGCTTTCTATGCTTTATTTGGTTGCTTATTCTGTTTTAATAATTGTTTTTTCAGACTATCAAACTTTATTATTGCTGAATAATTTGTAAGATGTATTGGAATTTTGGGTATAATAGTTAATGAGGGGATTCCTGTTCATGACCACCAAATATAAAGGTTGCTGCATCTGATCATCTGTTTTAAAAATGTTTGTCAAACTCTTATTTTGTTGCCTTCCTGTTTCAACAGGGGACCAGAAGTGAGGGGACAATGCGAGTCCAGGTGCACACCAAGTTCTGTTTCCTGTGTGTGCTCACCTTCCTCTTCCATCAGTGCAACCACTGCCATGAAGACGGGCACAGCCACGAGCACAGCGGACATGACCACGCCCACAGCGACCTGCAGATTTCTGAAGCTCCATACGTGAAAGGAGCCACCCCGCTGCCTGAGTCAAAAAGCTCTCATGGGCAGTCTTTAGAGGAAGAGCAACGCTTCTACATCCAGCAGCTGTTCAGGCGCTACGGCAACAAAGGTCGGCTTGATTTCCAGGGATTTCAGAGCCTGCTGAATAGCTTGGGCCTGGGGGAAGTGAAGGTGGTAAGTGTGGATCATGAGGATCTGGGCCATGACCACGTAGCTCACCTTGACATACTTGATGTGCAGGAGGGCCACCACTCACATACATCGCCCAATAAAGGCCATGGGCACGGCCATGGGCACGGGCACGGACATGGGCATGGACATGGACATGGACACCACAAGCCCAACCCCCGCCATCGGGACACCGAACAGGGTCCTACACAGTGCAGCAGGCAGACTACTGCAAGTCCAGCTGCTGGTGCAACTGCAGGACATGACCATAAACATGATCACGACCATGATCACGACCACGATCATGATCACGATCATGATCACAACCATGATCACGATCACGATCATGATCACAACCATGACCACGATCATGATCACAACCATGATCACGATCACGATCACAACCATGATCACGATCACGATCACAACCACGATCACGATCACGATCAAGATCACAATCATGATCATGATCACGATCATGATCACAACCACGATCACGATCATGATCACGATCACAACCATGATCACGATCATGATCATGATGCAGACCATGTTCATGATCATGCAAAGTCAAAGGAAAGTGACTCAAAACAGTCTGATGGACATGTGCAGGACACACATGAACATGACCATGATCACGACCATGATCATGTGCATGACAAAGAGCACAAGCATGAGCAGGTACAGGTGCCCTCGAACCACAAAGACGCGTCTGCAGAACCTCACGACCATGAACCCAACCGTGTCCAGGAAGTGCAGACAGACATTCCTCCCGTAAACCAGGTACAGCAGCCTTCTTCCCAGCTGGAGCCGTCCCAGGCCCCTCAGTCCGCGACTTCCACCACAGAAAGTCAGACCAAAAAGCCAAGAAAGCCAGGCAGGGTCAGAGGACAGAGGGGGCGAAACAGAACACCTTCTCCTCCGACAGCTCTGTCCGACGACCAAGACCACAAGTCTGAACACAGTCACGACCATGATCACGGTCATGGTCACAGCCATTCTCATAAAAGAAAAAGAGAAGTACCAGGAAGGCATGCCACCTCCACGTTACCGGGCCCTGTCTTGTCTGGTCATGCAGGACTGGCTCATGACCATGAGGAGGTATGACTTGTTTCAACTCGCTATTTGTGTGAGCTTTGACAAAGGAGAAGCTGTACTCAAAAAAAATGTTTGAAAATTTAAAAAAATTATAGAAATTTCTGGAAAATATATTTTAAATCACCTCAATTATATTTTTTAGGAGGTTAAATCATGTAGAAAATGCCTCACTGATGAATTAAACATGCAAATTTTCTTTGTTAGTATTTTAGCTACTTGATAATTCTGAAAAATACCGTAGGGTAAAATAGAAATTTTACACTCTAGTTTATTTTTTGTCATGTTTCTTGTCACTTCTTTAATGTGACTAGCTGTGGTCAAATGTAGATGAAATTTGTGAATGGTCCAAGAACTTTGAAATAGAAATGTTTAGTGTTTCTTGATTCTGCTTTTTTATTTTAATGTATTGGGTCTGTGTCATATTAGCTGTGTACAAAGTGCCCGTCTAAATGGTGACAAATGAACAGTTTTTATGATCTCTCTTATCACCTCTGACACATCTGTTAAAGAGGATTAGATTGTCATTAAAGCCAAATTACAAGGAATTATCTGGCTCTGCTAAAATAGCTAAGAGTTTATTAATATGTAAAGCTTAAAAAATTTCTAAACTGCATGTCTTCAAAGTATCATTTAGCCCCAGTAGATTTCATTTTAGCTGTTCAAGCCTCTTCTTATTGGCTTCCTTTTTTACAGCAGCTCTAATAACCTTGGCACATGTCTCTTACAAGTGATTTTAGTAATGAATTCTTACAGGACCAATTGTTTGACCTTAGATGTCAAATTTTGCATGGTGCATATTTGATTTTATATATTGAAAAAAAATTATTTCATCGCTCAGTTGCTTCTCAGTGGAAATGAACCATCTTTTTCTCTTTTTCAGTGTTTGAACGTGACGCAGATCCTCACCTACTATGGCCTGAATCCTGATCTCCCCATCTCCCCCAGCCAGTTCACCTACCTGTGTCCTGCTCTGCTCTACCAGATAGATAGTCGTTTATGCATCCGTCATTACCACCAAATGGATGTGGAGCAGGAGGCCATGGAGTCTGTCAGTTCAGGTAAGAGCATCCAGTCCATTTTGATTGAAAAGGCTCATAACAGAAACACTAATTTCGGCGAAAGTGTCTGTCAGGTTGAATTTATATATCTTTATTTGAAGAGCAGAAAAGTAAAGTTTTCACTCTGTATGTTATGTGTTTTAAGGGTTTCTTGGTAAGCCAACACCTTTTGACCTAATAACTGTTTTGTATAAAACTAATACCTTTGACATTGGGCTGGACAATAAATCGATTCTATCGATTAATTTGATTTTGTACTCAATGTCAGTTTGTTTTAATGAAAATTGATTTTCTTGTCAACATTCGCCACTAACGCCTGCCTGCTGGGCTCCGTAGTTCAGAGAGCGCGGAGTGCGTGCCCCCCTCGCTCCCGCGCTTCATACACAAACAACATGGCAGCGAGCGGTGCAGATTTCACTCCGAAAAAAAGAAAACATATCTTCAGTTATTTGGAATTGGTTCAGGTTTGTGGCGTCAGACACAGAACAAACAGCAACTCGCTGTTTGTTTTTGCTTGTTTTTGATTTTAGGTAGGGGGTGAAAAAAATCAATTTAAATCGTGAATCAGGATTTTTTGTGAAAAAATCTTTGATTTTTTATTTTAGGCCATATCGCCCAGCCCTACTTTGACAAACGAAGGAAGTCATAGTTTTAAATTATGTTAAAAGCATATTAACATCGTTGATGCTCTCAATTCACTTGCATTTGGCAGCGAAACATCTTTTTCTTGTGATGTTTTGGCCCAGTTTGTTTTTTTCCAACTTTCTCTGGCTTTGATAGAAAACGTTGTTGGGCTGTGACGAGTTTAGATTGGAAATCTATATTACTGCTCAACAACATCCTGGTGTAAGGAGATTTCAGGTTTTTACACTTCATATGGTTTTAAGAGATCCGTAGATCAATAGCTCACTCCAGAGCAAAGCCACAAGTAAGTGATCCTTAGACATTTAGACTTGTGCAATCCTCTAACTGTTATTTGATTAAACAGAGTCAAAGTGACCTTTATTTGCATAATTGATCAAGCAACAGGACCTTTAATCTCATCAGTACATAATTACATTTGAATCCAGGTCTGTTCAGCAGATCGTTCTTTTGTGGCCTTGACCCCATCGTACAGTAACAAAACTTACAAAAATGAGTTATAATAGCTTGTTTAGTGAAAAGAATTTGGTCTTTGAAAATGAAAAAAGTTATCGTAATCAGCTGTTTGTATCTGGTGTCATCAGCTAGAGGGAAAAGTCGTCTTCGTTAGTGGGAAACCACAGGAATCTCCTGGGTTTATGTTGTGATGCTATCTGGTTGAAAAACTGAAAACTCCTTTCTACTGAATGAGTGTCGGACCAGCACAATAAAATGTTTATATGAACTAATCAGGTCAGTATTTTATGGTGGTAACGACTGACATGAACTAGGAATAATAACCATGATCTCCCAAGTATGTCCACCATTTTGGTCCCACTTTTTCACTGCCTTTTTTAAAATTTTCTGCTACCAAGAGCAGCAGAGAACGTTTACCAAAGTGCAATTTCAACAGTTTCAGAAAAGTTTAAAAACAGACTTTTGCAATTTAAGAGCAGAGCTAAGACCCAGAGACACAATGTTTACGCTGTGGCTGACTAATCCCAGGGTTCTTGTAATTTTCCATTGCCAAGGCTTAATTAACATCTAATGATTTTAAAACCAGACAGGAGACGTGGAAACTTTTTAGTTAGACAGTTTACAGTAGTACAGTTAGTACAGTTAGTACAGTTTGACAAAACTGTGGCACAGTTTGATAATGAGAGAGCTTTTCTTCCTTTCTGATAACCACTCTCTTTGATCTTGATAACTTTGCCAAGCATTATCACAGGAAGGTGTGTTTAACCCTTACCTTGACTCCGACTGTGCGGAAGAAGTGTAACTAAATTACTTATTCATTGGCACATAGATTGCTGCAGTGGAAGAGCAGAGGGTTATTTACTTGCTCATTCATTTTCATGGGTGATCTTTAACTTTAACTGGGGAATAAAATGTCACAAATTTCTATTTTCCTGTCAGGTAAACAGTATTTAAATGCATCCACCTGCAGATTTATGAATGGATGGTTGTGAAACGCTTTTTAACTCGTTAAACTTGCATAGCCTAGCTTAAGAAGAGAGCATGTGTCAGTCATCAGTTTGATAATGAGTTGAGAAAGATGTTGGTTATTTTTAGACGTGATTAAGGATGCAGCAAGTATTTAATTAATTCTCTCAGTCAATCACAAGTCCCAGTGAGCGTATGCATAACTAAAAGGCATCAGTGCGTGTTGATGGGCAGTGAATGCATTAAGAGAGCTGAACATAGTGTGGAAGAAGTCAGCCTGGCATGTTTGTCTTGAGCCACCCAGGAAGAGAAGAAGAAGAAGAGTTTTATTGCTTTTGATATTCAATGAGACAGTCTACTTGTATGACATGATGTGGGCGAAAAAGCAGATGTTTGAATGATTAAGCAGCCAATTGGTCATACGACACGAAGCTCTTTTTAAGTGCACATCATGTGATTGATGCCCCAGATCAGGATAGATCATTCGCCTGCCTAATTGTAGCTCCTATTACTTGTAGAACATGCCTTGTTTCTGTACCAATCTGTGCCATTGTTATATAATTTTAATGGCATGGCAGCAAACAAGATGTCCTACTGTGTGCAGTTTTAAAAAAAGCCAGAATAACTTTTTGTGAACCCATCTCACTTGTGGTCTCAGGTGTATCAGGTGAACTTTCCCTCCTTAACTTTGTGCTCCGTATCCCTGAAGTAATTATGTTCATAAAGAAAAACCCAAAAAGAGGCTAAAAGATGAGCTGTAAAGAACGAAGGTCAGTGTTAATGCCTGCAGCGGGACCTCACAGTGTGTCTATGTTTATGAGATTGTACATCATAAAATCACAGCGCTTTAGTTAATGAGTTACAGGTCATGAAATGAGGCCATAAAAGATTGCCTCAAAGCGAAGCGGCACCAGTGAACACAGTTTCTAGAAAACTAAAGAAGAGCTTGCATTTTGTTTGGTGTTACGGTGCTGTGTGGTATTAGTGGGTAATATAAATGTAAATCTCCAGGAATGGATGACACACCTGGAATGAAAATGCATTTTGAACCCTGCATGATAATCAGTATGACCACGCTGGATTTACACCTGGTAGATTCATCTATCCTCGGGTTCTGTATCACATCTGCAGTGTAATCACATCTCAGTTTTTATTTAAGTTTTGGAAAGCAGGCAAGAAGTTTGGGCTGTCACTGTAAACAGCAGACAACATGGTGTGTGTGGGTTCAAAAGATGTTGTGCACAAGCTGGATTTATTTTTAATTAGAGGTAGAAAGTGTCATTTCTATGACAAAAAACCCCCGCAGAAGTTACTGTAGCTTTTCTGAACTCCAGCACGAAATAACGCTGTCAAAGAAGCAGGCACTAAAGTTCAACCATGCAACTGGAGGAGTTCCCTGACTGTCCTTCCTCTTGTATCCTTAATTATTAAACACACACTGCCCTCTGGAGACACCTGTATCGCATGTGCCTCAGGCAGCAGCGTGCCACCACTGAAGTCATAAAAATGCTAATGACGACGAGAAAGACAACACGCCAAGTCAAAAGGGCAAAAATGGCTCCTCATTAGTGGAAAACTAGAGGCGCTAGATTGTCTGTAATGGTGCACCAAGACTCAACCATAGGCACCACCACACGCCGCGATGCTACCTCTCATTTACCGCCTGCCGGCATCCATGGGGGAGCTCTGAAAATTTGCAGTCGGTGTCTTGCTGTTCCCCCACTCCCCTCTCTTTTTGTGCTGAGCCAATTAGGAAAGCCCAAGCAACACCGTGGGCCATTTTTCTGAGCCATGGCTCACAGGAGATGCATAATTGGAGAAAAGACACAGACCAGTGGGCCTCCTTCTATTCTCTTCTGTTCCTTTATCTCCCCTTTCTATCGCTCCACCACAACCCCACCGCACACCTTCACATCCAGACACACACACACACACAGGAGAAAACACCACGGCATAAGGGTAATGAGATAGAGCAGTAGATGAGCTGCGTCGGTGTGAAGGACCTGCAGTGATGTATTGTCTGGCTGAGGTACAGTTGTCTCTCAGGGTTACACGCTGTTCCGCTTCATGCGACAAATAAGAAAGCAGTCAACTGTAGTACCTTTATTTTTTTAGAAAAGTACTCTGTAAAAAGAGTAACTATAAAAGGAGAAAGTGACAGTAATTAAAGACATTTTAATCTGATGGAAGAATGAATGAGTGAATTGAATTTAGCCAGGTCTCCCCAATGAGAGTCAGTTAAGATAGATACTGATAGGTGAGAGCTACAAGGTTCTTTCACTTTTAAGGTGAACTAGCCTCTGGCTCAGCTGTCCATTGCATAAGTCATCCATTTGTGGTCTAAAATAAAAAGGGAACTCTTCCTGTTGCTAGAGAAACACTAAAGGTCATTTTGATACAATAAAACATAACGGGCGCACATTTAGTTCATTGTCGCTATCACCTATCGTGGTGTAATGCTGTTACTTTTAGAGTTACTCATAAACTTGATTATTATTATTGTATTAATCTGTCTTCGGGCTGCAGGCAGAGCAGAAGGCAGGCGACAGCTGTCTCGAGCAGCGTCTGTCTTGAGCCTTAAAGGAAATCTTCAAAGTGCCAGATGCAACTGGGTACAAACGTGACAGAATAAAGGGGGCAGACTTGCTGGATGGTTTGATGTACAAAGATCACCAGCTCTTCAGCCTACTTACTTACCACCTATAGGAGATTTTGGAGCCGTGCACCATCATCAAAACACCAGATGTCTCAGACTTTTTCCAATGCACATGTAAACCTGCAGTGAGAGTCAGGGTTTCGGGTAGCAAGCTTGCCAAAAGCTAATGACAAGTGGCTGAGTAATCAGCACTTAAGCATCCGGGCCTTCCACTTCAGTCCAAATATTTCCCCCTGGAGGAACGTCAGCCTCCTGTTCTCTGGGTGGAGAGATGCCGCCCAGGGAGAGACTTCTTTTGTAATGTTTTGTAATCCTACAGCTGGGTAATGGGACAGTAACAGCTTGATTCAGTCTCTCTAAAGACCACTCTGTCAGGCATAAGACGTATTTCAGATTATCTCTTCACAAGTGACACCACCTGGGGCCGATTAGATGAGGAGAGGAAGTGTGTCAGCCAGTGTGATTTTACTGTTATTTTTCCCTTTGGCTAGGTGGCAGTTTTGCTCCTTTTGTTTACATGAATTACAATCCGTCAGTGTTGTAGTTTGTTAAGAAGGAACACAATGGCCAAACCCTTCGGCCCTGTCAAATGGAACAAACAAGCTCCAGTCGCTGCACCTTTCTGTGCTGTATTTATAGAGCATTAGCTAAAATAGTTCACTGAATTCATCTGTCCGTAAGATGTGCGTTACATGCGCACTGCGTTTCAGTCAACAGCCGACTGTCAGCAGTGAAGGACCAGGCTTCGCTTTAGCAAACACACCACCAGCTTTGTGTGACATTGAGTTTCATATCAAATGAAAGACTTTGTCCTCTGCGATGAACAAATCGTAAAGTTTTTCTCACTCGGTCTTGAGCTGTTTTCAAACACATCTTGGACTGACAGGTGGACTGACAGTTTAAATGATAAGTGTACCTTTCTGACTTTTTCCTGTTCTGCTTCGTGTGTCACGTCTCCGGCCTTGAATGAAAAATGAGGCGAGTCGATTTCTGCTGAAACGTCACTTTGCATTTCTTGCTTCGGGCATCATGTGTCATCACAAGGACACATGGAATGAAACCTATAGAGGATCGTTTCCTGCACATGTGAACAGGACAGGAAAAATCATCCACTAGCTGAAAGAGGGGAAAAGCTGTGGCTGTTAGTCAGGTCTTTATCTTTCTTCTAAAATATAAAGTCACCTGGCTGACATCATGACAGCTTCTCAAGCTACTATATAGTTTCTCCATCTTTATTTATGGACCTTGACAGTTGAAGAGTTCTGCTACACCTCAAAAACTTTGGACACCTTTTACATCCTGACATGTAGAGATACGACATGATAACTCTGTCTGTTTGTCTGTCTCTTTCTGCAGGGTGGGTGTGGCTGTGGGGTTTCGTGTCCATCACCATCATCAGCCTGTTGTCTTTGCTGGGTGTGGTGCTCGTACCCATCCTCAAGCAATCCTGCTTCAAGTTCCTGCTAACTTTCCTGGTGGCGCTGGCAGTGGGCACGCTCAGTGGCGACGCTCTCCTTCATCTGCTGCCTCACGTGAGTACGCCACAGACGGCCAGAACTCATAGTTGTACATTATCTTTGTACAGCAGTTGATTTTTTTACATTAGTTGTTCGATTTAACTGTAAGAAGCCTCAGGAATTCAACTTCAAGACTCAAAGAAATAAAATCTGCCAGCCTTCTTCCTCATCGTCCTCTGTTCCTCTGCCTGTCCACAGTCTCAAGGGCACCATGACCACAGCAAACCTGGGACGAGCCACGACACCGATCTCTTGACAGCCTTTGATGGAGTGTGGAAGGGTCTAACAGCACTGGCTGGCATCTACCTCCTCTTCATCATCGAACACTGTATTGGCATGTTTAAGCACTATAAAGACCATCGGGTAAGAGAACCATGACTCCAGCTGTTGGTAGTGAACCAGGCTAAATCTTGACTGTTATTATGCTATAATTCCTACTAGCAGCACAAATTTGGTTCTTCTCAAAAAATCATTCCTCTGCTCACAGGGCAATAAGAAGAAGAGCGAGGAAGGCAAGATCGGCAGGAAGTTGTCAGATCACAAGTTAAATCGTCGCTCGGATGCAGAGTGGCTTCACCTGAAGCCCCTCAATGAAGGTAAGAAGCGTTCGGTCACATGATCTTTACAGCACTTCATTCCTGCGGCTGTCGCCTCATCTCCTCTCTCCTCCCAGACCCAGAAAGCTCTGCGGTCTCCTGCGACAACGGTCACAACGACACGCAGCTCACAGAGCTCCAGACGCCCGACTCTCCAACGAACAAGACGCCGCTGGCACCCACAACGCAACAAGACCAGCCGTCACCCGTGAAGGAGAACGGACGCAAGGCCAAGCCGCACAGACACTCGCACGGCCACAGCCACGGCCACGGTCACTCTCATGGAGGGAACTGCCACTCAGACCAGGAGATGAAGGACGCTGGTATAGCCAGCATCGCCTGGATGGTCATCATGGGCGACGGCATGCATAACTTCAGCGATGGCCTGGCTATAGGTGAGAGATTTTGTTCATCTGTGCCATTAGGGTTGGGTAAATAACTTGGG
>JAUZTA010000006.1:19172017-19185690 GCA_034780835.1 Ctenochaetus striatus | reverse complement strand
CACAGTCCATCACTGCCCTCCTTTTGACATTGAAGAGAAATTTGATTTGGTTTGTGGTCTAGGTTTTATCAGGGAAAATAACAAACCACCACTGGGCATAGTGGCTCAGCGGTTGCTGCCTCATAAAAGGTCTTTGGTTCAGATCCTGGTCGGGGCAGAGTCTTTCTGAGTGAGGTTTGCATGTATTACCCTGGCTTGCCTTGGTTTTCTCTCTGTGCTCTAGTTTCCCTCCTTTCAAAAACATGAATGACCTCCCAGTGTCCTTTATAAAGGCACTGGCTTAGAATTGGAGTTGGTCCCCAAGCAGTTGCACAGTGGCTGTCTACAAGGTTAAATGCATCAAATGCAGGCTAAAGACATTTCACTTTAGATTGTGCAGTGAATGATTGTGTATGTGACAAAAACCTGATTTTTTTTAATCACAACCTAAATGACAACAGTCTGGGCAACATCTTCCATTATGTAAGGTTCAGTGTTGGTGCAAACAGCTCAGTTCAGAACCAACACACTATGAATCTATGCAAAAACAAATACAAGACAATGTGAGGCACAGTGTTTAAAATGGAACAATATTATATGCTGTGAAAACCCAGTGATGTTCTCCTCATATTAAACCTATTTTGACAACTGTATTCTGGGAGGCACGCTTTAAATGTCAGCTGGAAAAAGTGTTATCATTGTGCTAACCTCCTACACTACAATCTACTGATGTGTTTTAAACGTAAAGTCAACAAATTTACAGATTTTACCACATGATTTGATCTAAGTAGCATTTAAGGGCTATTCACAGGTTTTCTTATCCTTCCAGTTTCCTTGGGTGTTTTTTATAATTCACAGCAACAGATATACATACATATATATGACGCACACATACAGAGCCCAACCCAGTCCAGTAAGAAACTCACTGAGCTGTCGTAGACCTTCTTCCACTCATTCCCCTGGCGAGTCATGCCATGACGTACACCTTTGAAAGTTTTCATCTCATCCAAGCGGCAAATTTCATCCCAAGACTTCTTCGGGAGCCAGGTGCAGGGATTCGAGTGGGGGTTGTCAAGGCCCACACCACCCGTGAGAAGGAAGCGCCACTCGCCCTCATCCACCTACAACATTAATTACTGTCATGCTGCTAATGAAGTATACACATATAACAGGACTAATCAGAATTTGTGACTAGGATACTTAAAGGTTGACCATTTTAGAAATTCCACTTGGACAAAAACACCATGCTAATTAAAAATACAAGATACAGACAAGTCTGCAGTAATCATGCGTGATTGTGAAAAGGGTTAGCTTGTATGATTAGCTAATCACTGACTAACAAACAAATCAAGCAGCAACACTGATGTGTAGTCAAATCACAGCTGTGGTTTTCAAGTGAAGTATTAAATCTGAACATGTGTGCAGTGTGTGTGTATTCCTACCAGTTTGTTGTGCATGAGCAGATTGACACAAAGGCCGAAGGAAAAGAGCAGCTTGTCCTTCTCAAACAGTGAGCGACACACATTGACATACAGTGAGTAGGTGAAGTGGTCTCTTAGGATCTGGAGTCTGTAAAAGATACACGGGCATTTTAATAATTTTGTTCTGAGCCAAAAAGAGCTTGCCAACTTATCAAGTCCTACTTTCTAGTTCACAAGCTAAACAATATTTCAAGTTAAAAGAAAGCTCCCAGCTCTTGTCCGATGTCCTGCTAAAGTGGCTGGTAGCAAAAGTATTTTTGGCTAGTGCATTTATCAGCCCTGCTTACCTCTGCTCCAAGTCCTCACTCTTGTCTGAGTTGTCAATGGAACCGATAAAGAGGTTAATAAACCAGGTGAGGGAGTACTGGTACATGGGCTCAATGTTAGCCAGGTCAGCAATGGAGAAGAACAAAATGGCTGAATGGATGGCGATGGGTGTGTAGCCCATGCGAGTTTCATCGATTTTCTGCTCCGTCACTTCAGCCACAGCCTGCTTTTCTGTGATTTCGTTGGCTAGCACTTTGGAGCACGACAAAATCTTGACAGCCGTCTCGTCCTCCAGGATGTTGCCCTCTGAAGAGGAGAGCACCTCCAAGATTTTGTCCTCAATTTCCTTTAGTTGTCTGTTGAAACAGCAGTGGCAAGTTTCCATCATGAGGAAGGAGATATATGATAAGAGCACGTCTGAGTTTATTGTGCACCACTCTACCGTTTGTTCTCTGCTCCCTGCAGGATGAGAGCCTGTTTCTCCTCTTCCAGGTCAGGCCTTTCTCGGGCCACCACAATGCCCAGCAGCTGATCCTGGATGCCCTCTGGAGTAATCATGAAGTTCAGAAGAGTCACCTACATCAGAGATAAGGAAATACAGTAAACAGACATAAACATGAACCAGTAGGTGTGTGTTTGAGGACGTCCTGCCACACCCTTGCTCTAAGACATTAATGTGAGGTACTCTACTAAAAGTGTTAATTATCTTGGCTACAGTAACTATCCATGAACCTCCTCTATCAAATCAATTCCAGTAACCACTCTGGACTTGGCAAAGTACAGGTAGGATGCATTTACTTTTTTTTTCTTTTCTGTGAAAAGTGTTGCAGCTAGAAGTGAAGGAGTGGGTCTTTTACCACAGCCATAGTCATTCTGCTCTGCACTTACCCGGAGGTTAAAAGCCTATATCTGCTATCTACTCTGTGCCCTAATAAACGAGTGCACTTCTCCGGGGCCTAATTCCATTTCTATTGATGCTACGGACTCACTCAGCTGGTGGTAAAGACTCAGAGCCCATATAAATCTCCTGTTTGTCCTTTTCACACATACACTCTCCTTCTTTGCTTCCACCTCGTCCCTTGAGCTCCTTAAGGGCTGGTTTACCAGATGCTTGGCCTCTTGTATTTGAAAGTATTGCATTTCAGATAGGGTTTAATGGGAATAATGGAAGCCACAGTCAACTATACAGTAAAGGCAAAAAAGACTTGAGCTAAAAGAAAAAAAGGGGAATTGAGCCAGTTGTGAAAAATGAGTTGAATCTATCTAATAGCTGCCCATAAAGAGCGGGGCCCCTGCAAATAGATGCCTGAAATGTGATCTTCAGTAATGCTTTCCACCCCCTTGCTTCTCTGTAATGCAATTTCCTTTAATGCTCCTTTTCTTGGAATTTTTTTTTTTTTTTTTTTGGAGACTGTATTCCATTGGGGAGGTAGTATCAGAGAGTAATGATTCACTATGTTGCTGGGTTAAAAATGGGCTGCTGTTTGAGTTATGTGATGCAATAAGTGGGAACCAACGAGGGAAAGTAGGGCTCATCTATCTGCATGACAAAGAAAGTTGTTTTTTGGAATGAAAATCTAAAATAATTATTCAGTGTAACAAACAACTTGCTTTACAATTTAAATTTTAGACTTAAAGTCTACAGACACACTATTAAGGCAGAGCCAAATGCTCAAAACAAGCATGTTAATATGCTCTTATTAATAATAAGATTAAAACACTACAACAAATAAAATTTATATTAAGTGTGATCTTTCTATAATATTAACTGTCTTAGCATGCTCAGACTTTTTAACTAGCACTAAACACAATGACAAAAGCTGAGGGTGATGGATATCAATTACCTTTTTTTAAGGTCTCTGATCAAAAACCGATATTCTGGTTACGCACTGGGCAATTTAAATTTTTAACTCAAATAATAATACTGGATCAAAAGTTAATGGGCCACCAAAGTTAATAAAATTTTTCTTAACACAACATAATTGTCTGTAGGAAATTTCATGGGATTCCACCAGTCAAGAGATAAAAAGCTTGAGCAATAATAAACTGTACTACGCAAAGTCTGCTCTATCATTTGATTTTATAACTATACATATGACAACAACAAAAAAACAGGCGGAGTGATGCTATTAGCTGTGATGGTGGTGTGTTCAGAAAATTTTGAAGGCCAAGAAATGCAGATGTCTGTGTTGGTTCCAGAGAGAGCACACATTCTATCACTACCTTCTGTTTTGCCAGAAGCTTTGTTGTAAAAGATACATCTATTCTTAATTCACAGTTCCATCTGTTTGGAAGTGGTGGGTGGAGGAGGACTGTAAAAGGCTCATTACAACAAGACTGACACCTGCTGCAATCAGCTTAGCCATGTGGGCACTTGAAGTAAAGTTCAGATTAAACTGGTATGGCTAAAGTTGTGTGTGAGTTTGCATTTGACTGGTGCAGTTGTGGATGTAGATTGCAGGAGTGTCAGAAACATGACTTCAAGAAATGTATTTTTCTATGTTAATAATAAAATGAGTTTCTACACTGTATAGGAAGTCAATGTGCAGTGAGACACTAAAATATACAGCAGTGCCCAAGGCAGTTTGCCACAACAGTACCTTTACAGAGGTCTCAGGCAGATAGTGAGGGTTGCGTAGCTTGGTAGTGATGTAGAAGCGAAAGTCGGGAGCATATTCAATGGTAGAGTCTCCCAGGCGGATACACATGGCACCACCTTGTTTAAAGGTCTGCCTCAGCAGCAGAGGCTCTAGAATAGGGTCCAACTCTTCACCGACATTCTCCAGCAGCACTGAAAGAACATGTTTAATCTTTGTCAGTTATTAACTAGGGAAGACCAACTTTTCTCTGGACTTTTTAGACTAATCTTTTAAAAAAAAATTCCAAGCAATCTATGTTGGATATGTCAAATTTAACCAATCCTCTGCAGCTGGCCAACTCTGCTCAAAAATGGAGCTGCTAGCACAGCTTAAACAGGTGTGATGCTTCAGCCACCCAGTCTTAGGGTCAAATATTCTCACGTAGAATCAAACATCTAGCTCCTTACATTCTCAAGGACCAGTTGAGATCTGCAAATCTGGTCCCTTTAGTTTTTGTAGAGAAAAAGTTAATCATTATGGGCGATACTTTTGCTGTGTTGGCTCTGTGGCAGCCTTCCATTTTAGCATCACATCAGCTTGAAATGTCAGCTAATAATGTATTTAAACGATAGCTTTTCTCTGCATCTAATTATTACTTTAAGGTTGGCTTGGCAGGTATTATTTAGTCTTTATTCACCCCTTTGTTCACATCTTCCTGCTTCTAAAAACACTTTGTGCATCGTGCTTTCAACATTCTCTAAAGACCACATACTAGTTATACTTTACTTTCACTTGCAGCAGTAGGAGACCTTTACCGGCAAGGAAAGCACATTCCCCATTTTAAAAAAAACCATTTAATTTGCACTGATACATCCTTAGTTTTTCATAATGATAAACCAATTATAGCTATATATTGCGCTGTATATTGCTGTAAAACTACAGAACTTGCTAGATCTAATCTCTTGGCCTATTTTCTATGATTAGCATTGTACACAGCATTCATGCGTAGTACCAAGAAATCAGTGAAGCAAGTAAAGCACAACCAACTACAGATGCTTTGTTCCCATGACATCATCACGACTGTGATTTCACATTAAGTATGATAATGCTGTTCCAGTGTCAAGAACATCTATAATTGACTTTGTGCCAGGAAGTTTTTGTACAGTATTCATTACCAGTGACAGCTGATAAACTTTCTCTCACAAGATAGGGAATCAAACCAGGTCGCCCTTCTTAAGCTTTGTTTTGTTCTGTTACCTCACATCAATATTATTATTATTTCGGCTGAATAAACAGTATGTTGTACAATTCAATAAAGCACGGCCTGTCAAGGGATTTGGCAGAGAGACCTTAGTTTAACCATGCTAAATAAAGAAGACTAGCACATAAACAGGATTTTCTGCTGCAATACAAACCGAATCAAACCATAAAACTATGGAGTAAGAGACTGTGCTGGGGAGGGTGAAACTGTAGCCTCCAGGGACTATTTTGCACCCTGCAAGGACAAGCTACTCTCTGAACTGTTAGGCATGCAGTCTGCCAGTAAGCAAAAGATGCAATGTCTGGCTGAGTTGCGTCATTATTTAGATGTCTTTTTAATGGTTGTATAGCTGTACAGCTGCCTTTGTATTTTCCAACTTGAATTCATCTCTTGTTGTTCTCTTTCATCTTATAGGATTAGAAAAAATATGACACACAAAAAAAGGTATCTCCCTGAGAAATGCAAATACAATTCTGCTCAGGAAAAAAACATAGTGCAGTTCTATAATCAATTTTTCAAGGGATTTTTTATGATTTGAAGTAGTTTGCAACATGTTGCACTTGGCATAAAGGTATATTTCAATGTTACACTCAGAAATATGACTTGTATTCATTCTTTTGCTGCAGAGCAGAGAACAAAGGAGACAAACATGCCTTACACAGCCATTATATGTAGCTGTGGTAAAGAGAGACCTCAGTAGGCAAAGACAAGAACTGCAACAATGTAGTTGAGGCACACACACAGTGTCTCAGCAGGAATAGCCAAGGCATCAAATGAGAGAAATGTTTGCGGTTACCTGGCGTGCCAAACTGGATGCAGTTCTCCAGAGTGCGTACAAAGTCAGCATCGCTCAGTTTAATGATATGCAGGCTATTGGCCTTCTCCATGTTTTTCACCCACTTGTTGGCCTGGCCCTGGGGATCAATCATCAGAGGCCACCGCCTGGCATTACTGCAAACACACACAAGTGATCACACACACAAGTGATCACACGCACGCACGCACACACACATACAAAAAAGAGGGGTTGATCAAATGGTGCTGCCTTATCAGAGTGAGAGATCCTGTACTCCTACCACTTGTAATAACCATGAGACTTCACAACAGCAGGGGGGTTATTGGATGACAAGAACTGAGAGAAGCTTAGCAGTGAACATTCACTTTGAGAACAGTTACACAGCTCACAGTTGGGGAGCGCACCAGGGGTCTTAGCATTGTGATTAAAAGGCAATGATGCTGCTTCATTTGCACAAACAAGCAGATGTCTTGTGATATTATTTTATTTTGCTGCATTTTATGGTTGCATCAACAATGTACATCTAGGAAAGGTTACAAGAAACACAAGGAAATCTTGTGTCATCAGTGTAGATTGATAGGCAAGGGGCAATCTAATCCTTTCACCTGTAACCTTTCATTTACATTTTATATAAACAAAATTTCATATGTATACATATATACTTATAGTTATAAATATATACACTCTAGAAAGAATGCCACATCAGTGTATATTTTGCCTTTAATACTCACGAGATTATAATGCCGTTGTCTATGGAGAAGTTGTCTGCTGGTAGGCCTGCAATGGTCCATGAACGAATCTTTACTTGATCGCCGAGAGAGTTCATCAATGACATGTTTGGGGAACAAGGGATCTCTCTGCTCTTGCAAAGATTCATCCACTCTTCTGTCTGATCCTGGAGAGAAGTACAATTAATGGCAGTCACTCCATTTTCACCTTACTAAATATGGAGAAACAAACACACATGTCAACCTGCAAACGAATAAGATAATGCACATGAAAGAACAGTCCAACTTCAAGCGAATGATTCTGAGGACGTAAATTTAAGCAACACACACATGCATAACTAATGATGCGCATTACCATGAGCGTTCACAACAGTGCACCTGCATGACAAAAACAAGTAACTGACTCTCCTTTTGGTCCTCTGTATGACAATAAATAAAAAATGAAATGCCCTTTGAACTTTGGCTTGGTCTTAGAGGCACATGAAGCTCAGCACTGAGAAGAAGCAAAGTCCCTTGGTACCTTCAGAGTGTTTACTTTCCACCAAACTGCTCTCATGTATTAAGCTTTTATTGGTTTAAAACAGCACTGAGAGAGTTTCTATGGTCAAATAGTGCTTAACAAATCTATGACCTTACAGTTAATGAAACAGTTTACTTCAAATTTTGCAGCTACATCTCTCTGAACACAGATTTCACAGAACAAAGGTAGAAATACAGATTGCTGGAGCAAGCTCACCTGTCTGTAGCTGGAGGTGAAGGCACCCAGGTATGCCACTATGCCTGCTGAGATCAGGATGTCCCCGGTCAGGTTGTTGTAGAGCTCTCCAAGATTGAAGGCCATTTCACTCCAGCGCGTCTTCTCTCCACCCAGGCCTCCAATAAGCTGCTCAGCTCGCTCCAGCTTCTTACTGCACAGATCCACCTGGAGGACATCAGGGGAGAAATACAAACATTTGATGCACAGTAGCTTTTTTCCCCACGTCAAGGGCAATAGCCTCTAACAACTTTATAAAATCTGGTAGTTATTGACTTGGGCCACCTGTTTGGTCTGTCAGCGGCCTCAGTAAGACATGATTTATATTGGCTTAACTGTTTTGCAAGCTGAATATTCTCCCCTTTGTTATCTTTATTTCTGGGACTTTTATCCAGCACTGTATTCACACTTGAACTTACCTTTTTTATTTGCCACATAGCTCAGTATCCTCATAGATGCAGTGATAAGTCTACAAAGTCATTTTTTCTTTCACCACCATGGTAGAAACTATTAAACAACTTTTAAACTATTTGCAATCACACACTAACACAGACAGATACAAAAAACACAAACCTGATTCTCCAATTCAGCTTTCTTGTTTTTATTGGCATCCAAAGTCTCCTGAAGCTTTGCAAGTTTATCTTGAACTTCCTTGAGGGCGGCCTGCTTTTTCTGGAGGCCCTCCATGGCTACCCTCAGCTCCCCCTCAGCCTGCGCCAGCTTCTCCTTCTTGGGAGCCACCACCTTGGCCACTCTGAAGAGCACATGAGACATTTTGCTCAGGAGAATAATCCAAAACACTTACAAGGCCAGGACTCCTACTTCTACTGCTTCTTAATTGCAATTCATAGCAATTCCTATAACATGATGATTTTTTGCAATCTGATATTAATAAAATGCTTGTAGTGGATGACTGTGTGTGGGTAGGATTGTTATGTGGGCGCTAAAATGTGCTTTCTTTAACCAGGGGTGCTGGAGGAAAAGAGAATATTGTTAGCATTTATTAGATAAACAATGTACAACGTCTTGCTTCAATGAATCTAGATGACAGAAAAGATTTCAGAAAAATAATGACATTTTCCTTCAAAGGTTTTGCATCTGAATTTGGCCTGTTAATCACATGTGCACCACAAAACACATCACTAACAGAGATTCATGTTATTCGCTTGGACAGATATAAAGCTTTCCCAACCTTTGTGAATATCATAAATGAAAATACAGCAGAAAAAGAACACCACTTACTTGTCATACTTGTCCATGGCACAAACCCACTTACACATGCCTTCAGCTGCAGTGGATGCAGTTCGAATCTTCTCCGGTACAAAGTCTGGGTTGGTAATGTATTTGTTGCGGATAATGGCCATAAAATTTGGTGGAATATTGTCTTTGTCATAATCATGAAGGCTCTGGAGAAACTTCATGTCTCCTAGAAGCTTTTTGGCTGGACCCCAAAAGTCCTCCACTTTTTTACCAGAGCCAGAGGGGTCAGGCACACGATCTGGTTTGATGCCTTTGAGAATGCAGATTGCCTCCATTACCAGCTTGACAGCTGTAGGTGGGCTTTTCATAGACTTCACAACTGTAATATCCTGTACACATACAGAAACAAATCCACAGGTCTGCCCTTTACTCATCTATTCCTGGACACATGGCCAATCAGTCAAATCTAAGGGAAAGAAGCTACTTGAAATAAAATACTGTGATTCCTTTACCTGAGTGGTGAGAGTGTTCAGCGCAGCCAGGGCTGACTCCAGGATAGGCATCGCTTCTTCCAGGTCAGCATCACACTCATCCTTGATAGCCTTGGCGGCCATGGCTTGTTCATTGGCCACCGCTTCATCCACTTTTACCACCTTCTCTGTCTCAGCCACCTCCACAGATTCATGCTCGATCACCACCATCATCTCATCCACCTCCTTGCTAGCCACAAGCAGCTGCGGCTGTAGAGCCTCCAGCTCAACTTGCATAGTGGCTACCTGATCTGCAGCTGACTCCAGCTTCTCAAGGCCAACCTCATAGCGCCGTTTTAGCTTCATCACCTCACTTTATCAATGAGAGAAATGAAAAAAAAGAAAAAATCCTAATTTTACTAATAGAATCAATATTTCTTTATGTCAAGTATGTTCTGATCAGGTCTTTTTGGACCAATTTTTTTATCTACAAGAAACTCGATCTAGAGTTATTCTTTTTAATGAAAAGTAGCATTTGAAGTAAAAAAGCAACACAAAAAATGTGTCCTAAATCTTACGCTCTTTTTGTCTTCAGCAGGGCCTTAAACGTGGAAATGAGTTCTAGGTACGAGGTTGGGGTGACATAGTTGTGGCGCTGCAACTCAGTCAAAAAGCGATGTGACAGCTCTATGGTTGATGTGTGGAAGCTCTTGCACATGTTGATACAGCCTTCTCGGGACTCATCTGTCATCTCAACGTCCTCCAGAAAGCGACAGGCCACTGCCTGCAGGGCATCCTCAGGCCAGGTCTGACAATGAAGGATATATAATGTTCTACCACTGTGTTTCCAAACATTAGAGTATGTACTTCAATCACTGCTGCAGTTTTACAGTAATGTCATTGGTTACCTCCAAAAAAACCCTGTAGATTAAGCCTGAGATTGTTTATTCATGATGTTAAAGGTTGAAGTACAGAAACACAAATTATATAAATTTCTAAAAATTGTCCTCAAGTTTGATTAACTACCTGAGGTGTCTTTTGGTGGAACACTTAAATTTATTCAACGTGCACACACACACCTGGAACCAGTTAATGGTGCAGCAGTTAATGAGGGCAGGGAAACGTCTCAAACGGTTCCTGAAGGCGTCTCCAATGGGGCTCATGGCCAACACCACATGCAGCTGTGTGCGACAGCGCTCCACAAACATGTTGAATAGGGACAAGGGACTGCCATCTGTCTGTTTGTCACGGTCACGTTGCCGGTCCAACACACGCATTCGCTCACAGATTTCCTGCTTCTCGTCAACTGCAAACAGGTTAGGCACCTGGAAACAACCAGAAGATAACAGATAAACAGGACACCTTTGCATCTTCTCTTTCTGTACCTATTTTATCTGCTTAACTATGTAACTATCAATCTATCCACACAGCCATGCTTCTTTCCATCCACATTTAAATCTTACTATCTAACTGATTAATCTTTACATCTGTTTAAACATGATATCTTGTCCCTCAACTAATCCATCTATCGGTCCATGCCCCCTCTCTGTTCACTTTACCTCACCAGTGTTGAGCAGGTTGCCAATGTCCTCAAGGAATGACTCCATTTTGATTTGGGTGTCTGTAAAAAGAAAAACACCATGTGCTTCCCCTTGTGTAGACTTCCTCATGATGAGCTTTAGGTCATCGTGCCATTCAGTGGTTCCGTAGGTCTTGGAGATTTCCACCTGAAAAAGCTCTGCCTCTGCCATATAGGCAGCCAATCTTGTGAGAGACTGACGCCCACTGCCACCAACACCCACCAGTAGGGCGTGCCCACTAGGTTGCTTGAGGATGCGGGAAATGCGGCAAACGTGTTCAATAGCAAAACGGAAGAGCACCAGATTCATGGGCGCCTTGCTGATGTTGTTGTACTCCTCCAGGTGCGACTCCACAACCTGCCTCAGCTGGTCGAGGTTGTTAACCTCACGGTAGTTACGGTCTTCACCTTTCGGGTCGTGAAAGTCGCAGAACATGAGGCTGCGCAGGTCATCCTCCGTAACTTTTCCATCATGATCCTGGTCAAGATGCTGAAAGAGCTGATGGAAGTTTTCCTTCATGTGGTTCTGTGACACTACCTGTAAATGGCCTGTTAGCCAAGACCGATCGGTGTCCTGAACCAGCCGATCATAGTAAACCCTCAGGACCTTAGGATCAACAACAAAAAGGGTAAGTTTGAGACAGAGATAAGTTTTCTTTATTGTTATTACAGTTCTCTTTCATTTTACTTTAGTTGAATATCTGTCAGGTGTTTTCCACAGTTTTGCAGTACAGAACATTACCTCATGCACCCAGAGGCGTTTGATGACAGATGGTTCATCTGCAGTCTCTGGCCGTGAGAGGCAGATGCCCTGGATGACTCTGGAGACGTCGCGCAGATTAAACAAGTAATGGGACTTTGCGGGTGTTGGTAGCAGGTTCTTGGTGGCCTCTTGGTACACTGACATGGTGCTGTTAACGATCTGAGAGGTCAAAGCTGCAAACGGCTTGGGAAAAGAAAACCTGTTGATGAAATAGTTGATTAATTGCTCAGGTCCCAGTGAGCTTGTTTTCTAAAATTTAGAAATGAAATGAAATCATAATTTGTATCACTAAAACATTTACAAGATAAATAAATAAAAGATAAATGATCAAGTACATTTATTTATCATTAATACTAACCATGTATTTCCACAACACTAAAAACTGTTAAAGTCTGAAAGTGCTATCTTTTTAAAATGCAAGTGAGTCTTTGATTTGCAGGGGCGGTTGGGTAGATTTGAAACCTTTCCAACAGATTTGATTGCTTTAGGACTTGTGGTCTCTAAGGTAAACACTGTAGCAGTGCAGTAAGAGAGAAGGAAAAAGAACGTGCATAATTCTCTAATTACTGAAACAAAAGCTGATGTGCAGAATAATTTATCCCTTTAACTTTTAGCAGACTGTCTGTTAAAATACCGTTATTACTTTGTTTACAGATGACCTAACAACTGCTGCATCAAATTCCAATTCCAAACTAATGGATGTAATTCATGTGTGCTAGAGTAGCTAAAACAATCATATAAAGAGCTTTGGTTATGAACACTTCTTACCGAATGGTGAAATGCCAGTCTATGATCCTGGAGAAGATTGTATACATTGTCTTCTCATCAAAATCGTTGATGGTAATCATGTTAAAATGGCGAAGGTATCGAGGTGTGACAGGGTTTCGCCCCCCACCTAAGAAAGAAGCAGGACAAAGAGAGAGAAAATATAATCTATTACAGAGATAACACTTCAGTGGTAGTTTTTGTTTCTGTTTCTGTGTCAGGCACTTACACTAACCCAGAGTTTCACGGGGCACAGTTACTATTTTTTTCAGTATGTTTATATACCAGTGTATGTTTTTATTTTCTGTCTTTTATGAGTGACAGACTTTAGCTCACTGTCCACACAGATGAATAGTAAGGCTCCTTCTGCTGTATTCTATTGTTTTATTTAATTTTCTATTACTATGTGAGGTGTCATTTTATATTTGCACATATTTTTCTGGACCTACACTATGTCTCCCCAATGGCACAGGGACTGGCCTTGTTTGTTCTCAGGGTGTGATCTAAGACTTACACAATTCATTATGACTTGCAATGTAATGTGACTTTGACTTTATAGAGTCCCTTAGTGATGTTTCTCTGTAGTTCAGCGGCTACTACCCACTCTACAGTTCAGTGATGCTCAAATTACTAGCTTTGACTGAGACAAGAGGACATATAACTTGCCTCAATTTGAAATATAACCTTACACTGGTAATTTAAAATATCTAGACACAAGTAAAATGGGCTCCTTCATTATTTGAGATCAAAGGTCGCCATGTCTGTACTGGGCAATAGCAAGAAAAACTGAACAACTGTGAGCAAGGGCATCAGTTAAAAAAAAAAAAAAAGCTCTGTGAGTGTGGCTGCCACCCTCTTTGTCTTGCAGATGCCTGCTGCCTCAGAGGACAGGGATGGTTTCATGTTTATATTAGTAGTTGTAGTGGAGATGGAGGGAGTAAACACCAGCTGTCTATAAGCACCTTTAGGCAGTGAGAAGTTCAACATAACAACAGGTACTGGTTTGTGACACAGATTTGAAAAAAATTCAGCAGGCATTTAGAGACAAGTG
>JAUZTA010000006.1:19152681-19167254 GCA_034780835.1 Ctenochaetus striatus | reverse complement strand
AGTATAAGATGAATACAATCAGATATACATTGACATTTCCCCCTGAAACGTACTGGTGCAAATGCTTACTAAAGTCATTTTCACACAGCTGTAGAACAAAAGCTCAGTACAATGCCAGTCATTTGGTTATTAAGTGCTTGAGTACACATACAGTCTGCTGTAGCTGTTTCTGGGTGGGAGGGGAGTTTACTGTACAGTAAAATGACTGGATGACAACATGAAGGTTTCACCCTGGTGGTTAAGGAAGAGAGTAATGCTGTCAAGGTGGTTAAGGGTTTCTGAATACTTAAAAGATATTATCACTCGTAACAAAGGTTAAACACAAGAAATCTCATGGCAGAGCTAGGGTCAGTCAAATGTTGTAAATACTGAATTACTTAAATATACAGCATGCAGATTATCTTATAAGAAAAACACCAGACTCCACAGAAGGGAAATGTTTTTTGTTTTAGAACAGTAGGAATGTAAGAACTGAAAATTCCTACAGACTCATGAGTTATCATGAGCTTAGCAGCCTCATGATAGCTCCTGCTGTTAAAAGGCTGATTAATTCAACACTTTGATAATGACTGGCTGAGAGACATGGGAGAGAGTGTTGAAAGGCATTCATCAGTGCAGTGTGCCACAGGGGGATAATAGCGGTGCTTTCAAAAGATAGGATTCAGCGGCCAAAAAAAAATCAATTGGAACTCATGCAGGGGGCAGAAAAAAAAAACACCCATCTGCTAAAACTTTTCTGCTGCTTGTGGGCCTGTTAGGAGGCAAACCTTATCAGAACAATGTGTAAAAGGGACAAGGCATGCTCTTTGGTGGATACTGAATCTCAGTTCACAGTTTGGTTAAGGAAAGGATCTGAATGTGTATTTAAAGAGTACAGCAACAGGAACCACAGGGGCCCAGGCCAAGACTGATTCTTTTGTTTCAGTTCAGTTCACAACATGCATTGTAAACATATTACTGAACTGATACCAAACCAGGGAAACAGCAGTCTGAATTTAGCTGATCATGACTCAACCATGCTTCGGATCGGAAGAAAGGAATGTATCAAAATGTATCTTTAAAACATTAGTTTGAAATTGATGTTTTTCCATTTAATTTTACAGTACTTTAGTGGATAAAGTCTTTAAACAGTAATAACTGTATCTGCAAAACACATAAAGTTGAGGTATCAGCATTATTCTTGGGGAGAATAAAAAGGTTAGAATATCTGTGCTCCACAACATGATAATTTAATTAAATTGGTAAACCATTTGATTTGGCAAAACTGTCTCTAAATTAGGTATTTACACAATGTGGGAACTGGTGAGCCGGAAAAATATAAATTAGGAAGAGTAGCTTTCCTGTCTTCTTTTTTAGGTAAATGATGGCTTGTACGTTGCTTTGGGTCACGCATGGCCGATGACCCTGTAGTTCTACAGTGTATTTGGCAGCACTGATCCCTGCCAGTTCCCATCAGAACAGAGACCTATCGTTTTGTACTAACTGCATCCTTTTTCCCTTGCTGTTCAGCCAAGCAAGCCATTGATTTTACCCATTTAATGCAGTTTTTCTCCTTATGTAAGCCTTGTTAACCCCCACCATGGATTTCTGCTTCCTCAAGCAAAACCACAGGTTTACAACATAAGTGCAAGGCAAAACAAAACTTGACAGTGAAATATTTTAAATTTGAACTCTGTGCATTTTCATGTCAAAGAGTACAAAGACAGATTACGTATTATTTATTTCTTCTTACATGCACTGACGATGATAGTGTCTCTGGTGTTATCATGTGCAGTTTTTAGAGGATATGATAAAATGTTAGATGACACATCAGTTCATTTTGGCTGTCAGCCAGGTCTTTCAAACTATTTTGAACTGACTGTCCTTTACACACTGAACACACTAATTTGAAAAGAATGCTGTATGTTGAATTATGCAAGTAAATGTTTCATACTTAGACCTTGTGACATAGAGGCATATTTCTGCTGAGAACTGCAAGGGTGGGAAGGAGGTTATTGTGAAACAGACTGCTTCCAGGACACTGTGTGGCACTGTAAAGGCTCATTTACCTCATAAACGCTTTCTAACAACCCATTATGGTTCTTTTATGATGCTGTGGCCACTCCTGGGTTAACCCAGAGGTTTACAGCATCATAAAATTATTACCATCAAAAAAAATTCTTTGGTTAAGATCTTCTGATTGCTAATAACACTATAATAACTGACAAATGTAGCAGTGAGTCTGTATACAAACCTCCAACCAAGAGCAGATATCTTTTTCATTCATGCTTTTCATCTTTGCCTCATCATGAAACTCATCCATCATACAGTCCATCAGATTCATCAGGGACTTGACTAGATTGGTGTCAGAGGTTGGGGACAACTCCTGAGATCCAGAAAAGAGAAACAACACAAATTAAAACTCAAAAAGTAGTGATGCTTTATTGCTAGACTCAGAACTCATTAAATAAAAATAAAAGTTAGTATAGTTCACTAAATACTTTGATTAGAAAACACTGCTGTAAATGGACCTATTTGAAATTTGCTTCTAAAACATTAAGGATGAAATACACATATATCAATGTTATATTATGCACTTAGCAAAGAGAAAAAGAGGCATAATCATCTTGCAGATGCAGGATAAAAATTACCTTTAGCACACAGACAATAAATGTATCTGTAAAATACTTTCAGCTAAAAAATAAACTGTATGTCCCAAGGATGGTTCAGCACCTTGGTGGCCTTTCGAATGAGCTGCACACAAGCCGGCAGTATGCGATCAAAAAGGGCCGTGATGAGGTCTTTGTGTGCTGCCTTGACTGTGGCAGGCAGGGTGTTGAGCCAAGACAGCATATGGGGCCGCCAGCCAAGCATATGAGGCTCCATGTAGATCATACCACAGCGAGACACCTGCAACAAACACATGCTGCATCTGTGAAAAAACACCTGAACCAGTGGTACTTAACACACGAAGAGCAGGTAATTTATGAGAACATTACTGTTAATGTAGTATTATTTCCTAACTAATGAGCAAGAACAAAATCATTTGACTAGCACAAAGAACTGCAATAAGTTCATTATTAGCAAAATATTGGAAGCAGTTACATAAACTTTGAAATGCATTGTACTTTAACTCTGTACATATATTGAATGTCAGAGAGCCGTGCATATGAGATACCATGTCTGATGAATATCTGATTACTATATTACAGCTTTTTTTAAAGAAAGGTCTTTCTCTCACACAGCTCAAAGTCTCACCCTAGGAATAACATCAGAAAGGAGTGAAGGTAAAGTTAGAAGAAAAGAAAAAAGTAAACAGGGAAAGATGAAGATACAATGTATAAACAACAGCTGACAGACATCCAGATACGATAGTATATGAGAAGAAAAATTTACTTTCAGAGACAAAGAGAAAGAGAAAAAAAAGTAAGAGGAATAAAAGAGAACCATAGACCCACAGTGCACCAAAGAGACCCTTCAAAAAGTAAGGGGAGTTCGCTGTGATCATAAAAATGTTGATGCCGCTGCTTTCGGTATGACAAAAGGAACAGCTGGAGGGCTACAGAGATCCAAAAAGAGAAGTTTGTTTAATAAAGAAAGTAAAGCCAGGAGATACAAAAGGTACATTCTCAAAGCATCTATGTACTGGAATTAAGATTCTCTGATGCTGCCTTAAAACAAAGGACCACAAGGTGAGATACAATTTAAAATAAACTTCATGTATTGAAAGATCTATACAAGGATTGCAAGAATCTCAAAGCCTGTGATGTCTTTGTTGGCAGAGATGTAAGACTGATTACATTTATTATATGCAGTTTTTTTCTCATATCATCATTGAAATGCTTAGCTAACTCCTACATGTTTATCTATTGCCAACATCCATGCCTCAGTTGGTATGCAAGGAGAAAAACGAAAGAAACAGAGGAAAGTAATTTTACTTGGTTAAGACATGAAGTTCAATATGGCTTTAAGCATGATGATAGCTTTATAAAGCAGTAACTGAAAAAAAGACTATCAAATAAAGTACTTCCTTGTCACTGTCTGTGCTTTATCAATATCATTACCCCTATCAGACTCTTGAATCAAGATTAAGCAGAGACTAAATGTGATCTGCAATTACTTACTAAGGAAGAAAATAGATAAAATCCAAAAATACTTTGCTAAGTTGTTCCTTTTTTTAACTAAATCTACACTGTTTGGATAGATAACAGACAATTAAAGCAGACACCACTAGTGTGATGAATACTAAAGAGTGTGTGTAATAAAGGAAAGCATGAAGGGCATCATAAGGAAAAGCCTGTGTGTAATTGGAAAGATGATGGTGATAGGTGAGGCAGCGATATGCTATGTTTCCCCAGTATGCAGTCAGAAACAGTGCAGGTCAATTTTCTACAATTCTACAATTCTACAGTTTCATTTAGCAGACGCTTTTGTCCAAAGCGACGTACAACAAGAAATCCACCAGCCTGGTATTAAAAATTGCATGTTTCTAAATAAGACCAAGAGATGACCCATCCTTAGCTATATTCAGAGACTGGAAAGCATTACTGCTACAAAACAGAAAAGCAGGAAACACTGTGATGAAACTCTTTAAAATAAGAATTAATCAAAATAAGAGAACTGCTCACTGTGGCTGGCGAAGCCACCTCCAGGTCCATGGGCTCGAAGATGAGGCTCATTTGTGGTGACATCTGAATGATCTCACCGCTCATCAGACACAGTTTCTTGTTGTCATCGAGCACTGTGTTCATATTCTCAATCCACACAGCATCTACTGGGCCGTCAAAGATAAGCCATTTTCTGTCAGGGCTCTGAGAGAGGAAAGGAAGAGGATCAGGGCAAATTAAAATAGGTATATAATGTATATAATGTTAAAGCATAACAATATGTGTACTTCAAAGAGAAATCATTAATGATCACCAATACTTACATCTTGCTTGGTTATCTTCTTATATCTTCTATATGTTAAACAAATTGAACAAATACAAGTAGGGCCATATAAAATTGTGTAATTTTTGATGTTAAGGCAGCTTGACAGGTTTAGGAAGGACAAATGTGTTGACGTGTAAGAAATCCCAAAGAGCTGGGATGCTGTGTAAAATACAAATAAAACAAAATGTGATAATTTGCTAGTCCTTTTTGCTGCACACTCAATGGTAGAAAGACATCATATTTTATGTCTTGCCTCATCATTTGCATTGACCTTTGTGAAAAACATGTTTACATTGAATCTTAGGCCAGATATGTTTCAAACAAAGTAGGACAAGGGCACAAAAGACCAAGAAAGTTCTGGAATGCAACAGGTTCACCGATGCCAGGTGATTCTTTCATGATTGAGTATGAAAGAGAAACCCTCAAAAAGAGCAGTCGTTCACAAGCAGGGATGGAGCACAACACTGAAACATGATTGAACGATTGTATCTAACGCTTCAATAAAAGGTGTAAGGAACACTCCCATAAAAACACCGTCTGCCTGTTTTTAGACCAACTTTTTCAGGAATCGAGGTTGTAAGAGGGCACAAACAGACAGACAGTCAGACAGATAGAAAAACGCCTTAAACTTCAAACTCTGGAAAGGCTTTTTTACTTAAAGAAAAAGACAAGCTAAATTTACCAGAAGGTTGGCCCCTGCAGTGCTAAAATATGCAAAATTTCTTAAGTATTCATGGAGCTTTAAAGTTTAGAAGAAGAGCTTAAAAGTGCACGGAAGGAACTTGCATTCTACCACTTGGTTTATTAAGACAGAGGCAGTATCCTTTAATCATATGCACATACTGTTTTCTTTTCTTCTCCCTCTACAGAAATCCCTGTGCATACTTCCAAGGTCACACAAGAACTCATGTGCATTATAATCTAAGCAAAGAATGTTTGCTAAATGAATGAAATTAACACCTACACTGTCATAATAGGGTTGACAACAAGAGTCAATTCTCCAGTTAAATGGACTGGCAAGGGCTGTGCTTTAAATTGATTTGTTAAAATATAAACAAATTGAGATGCCTGGGTTGGGGCCATCTGGTGCTTGAGAGGGAAGTGAGTATGCTGTAATGTAATGATCTGACAGAGAGCGTTGGCAGTGAAAAAAAGATTACATTCTGTATGCAGTGAGTTTAATACACCGTACTGCTGCTGGGCTCCAGATTAGCACACAACGAATTAGTTTAGTAAAATGTGGTGCAGAAAAAAAGAGCAAAACAAAGACAGACTTTTTACCCAGGGAGGAAAATGAGTTTTCTGAAACAAAATTAAGACCAGCCTTGTTCTCATTTCCTATTTTCACTGCATCAGTATGTACAGCCTCGATTGTCATAACCGTTTCTCACAGTCTTTATTCATTGACAAAAAAACAATTTGTAAGATGACAACTTTATACAGAGAGACAATTTTTAAAATGACAAGTTCATTTGGAAACAATTTGAGAAAAGGGCAAACAAATGATTTTCCATTATGACGTGCGTGCACTGCAGTATGTATATCGTCTGTCCATGTGTGTAGTGTGAGTGCAGATGAATGAAAGAGTTATTAAAGATCTAAATTTAACAAGACAGCAAAATGTTTCTTTTGTTTACCCTGTCACTGCAGTCTTTCTCTCTACCAGCTTGAAATTAATTGGAATGTCATGCCTATCGTGCAATGATCCGTCTAAACGTATAAACTGAGCCTGAGCAGACAACAAGGCATCTAGGTCTCCTGTTCATGCTTTACACCTACCTACAACATGAAACAATTGAGCATATTGCACGCCTAGCCAAATCCTAATGTGCCACATGCGTAAGATACCATAGGGTTTTCTTTAGGGAGAGGTGCAGTAGCAGTTTCCTCAATTATTTGTTATATATGGAGCATGTGGGATTACTTCAAAAGCAAAATTTACATTGCTACTGTTTTTATCTCAGTGCTGCCTCACAAGCAGGTAGCCTGGACATCTATTTTTAGAAAGCAATGTAGCTGCAAAGCACAGAGTTGGTAAGACGGATATATAAATCAAATATTTTTTTTCTTAACCTTGTGAGACAAAGTTGCTTCAAATGACTGTTTCCATAGAGACAGTATCGGCCTCCTGAAGTTTACAGTTTCCTCTTGGGAGAAATCAAACTGATAAAATTCTAGTTACAGTATAAACCATAATAAAAGTGTCATTGTTTTTTATGTAAGTCCCTCATTTTATGACTAAACAATTACAATATGAGGCTGGTTAATGTGCTTTTTTCCCACAATATAACTCATGTGCAGGAAAGAAAACATGGATAACATTCTAGCCCATAAACAAACTGGCAATTTAAAATTCTACTGATGCTTAAGAAGTCAAAATAAGTGGTTGTGTCTTGTGGTGATGGTGGGAAGATCTAGACTGTCACTTCAGAGAAGAAAAAAGAACCGTGAAGAGCAGAAAGTTTTACTAGCCAATACTGGAGCCTCAAGATCTGCTGTATGATGTCAGAAGCCCAGTTGACAGGTAACTAAAACGCTAGAAGCTCACATCAAAAACGAACGTGGCTAGCTGTGATCCAGCTGACGCTGAACAGTATGATTGACACCACACTGCATGTTCCTCTGAGAGCCAACATCTTTATAAAAATGTTTGTGTCTCTCCAACAGCCAAACTCCTTTCACAAAGGGAAAGTTTGTTTGGAGTCTTTGAACAGATGTCATGTTGACAGAGCAGGTGGAGAGCAGACACAGTTTATAAACTTAAAACCCAATTATATCATTGTAATACTAAAATGCTGGATGAGAAAAAACATGATTTAAAAGCCTCAGTGAAACTAAGAGAGTATATTAGGTTCTGTAAGCACGGTTAGGAGAGTGACTACAAGACGGTGTTTTGTCTTGTTGCATGAAAATATAAGATCTAAGTGAAGCTCTGTGTATACTTTTGGCAACCTGTATAAACAGAGAGTGGTTTCTCAGGCAAAAATTCAATCAGTGACCTTGAGAAATCTCCATGAGTATACCTAAAAGTAAGACACCTTCCTAGCTTGTCTCCGTAGTAACATCCTTATTCAGCAGGAGATGTGGCATCTCCTGAGCATAAATGATGTGGATTTTTCCAACCAAAGACAATTTTAAGTGATGTACTTTGGGTGCAAATCTTACCTGGGAGGCAGCAAAGGTTCTGTAGCTGACAGCTAGGATGCCATCAGACCATTCATGGGAAACAGGGTCAAACTGGCCATACAGCTGCCCCATAGTGATGGATTTGGGATTGATAACTGTGATCTGGACCTGGTTCTCATCCATCAAACCCTAGAGTCACAACCACATACATACAAACATAAAGAATACACTGAGATATCTTATCGTCAAAAAAAGGGTTGTATATGTATGTACACACACGCATACACACACCTAAACACAAACATACTGTATACAGTATATAAAAGCACAGCATGACATGCCACTTAATTGGCTGACTTGTCTCCCCAACAACTGAAATTTCTCTAAAGATAACTGTTTGACAAGACTTCTGCTATCTCGGGGAAGAGGAAAAACTGCTGCAAACAGCCATTCGGGCAAGGTGTCATTTTGACTCAAAAACAATGAGAAAAGTGAGCTGCTGAAAAATAAAAAAATAAAAAGCGAAAGGGGAGGGGAGTTGGACATGATCAGTGGATGTGCAGCAACAAGAATGACGATGATAAATGTGGCATTGCCAGGCGTTCCATCAGCAGGCCTTCATCTGTCTCCTTGGTGGGATGCCTCTGAGCCCTCTCAGCCATGTAAATACAACAAGCCAGTTCTGCTCTTTCCTGTGAGATCGATAACTACTAAACAAAGAATACAGCTCTGACAAATTGGATGGATGTGTTTACTCGGGACAAACATGTAGCTCAGATAAGCCTTGGATATTGAGTGTGCCACATACTTTTACCTGACATGAATGTTTTTTGATGACTGAGTAATGTCCTTTCATAAAGACTTTGGAAATCCCATTAACATTTGCAATAAAATACAACTAAAAATGCATGATTATCCACTGAAAGGTTTTTTTTTTAACTCAGAAGATTTCAGACAAAGTGACTGATCTTTCTTGCCACAAAGTCCAACTATTGATTAGCATTTCTTAATTCTTATTGTCAGTAGATGAAGAGCACAGCAACCACCTTCACCTAAAGCCTGCAGCTTGGATTTAAACAGGATATCATACCTTTTCGAAGACATCATGAAGGGCTGCTGCCAGCACACGATAGGCGCTGGTCTTGCCTCCAAATGGCTCCCCTACTAGCATGAAACCATGCCTCACTATCATCATCTCAAAGATCTGCAGGATTTTCTCAATAAAGAATTCAGTGACTTGCAGGTTCATGTGCCGGCAGTTTTCTTCAATGGCCTCCAGTAGGACGCGATAGTCTCGTTCTGGAAGCTTGACCCCAGGGAAGAGGTCGGAGGTGATACCCTGGGATAAAAAGGTAAAGTATTTGGGAAACAAGGAGGGAAAATTTTGTGTTGAATGAGCAAACATATACAGTAAAAAGAAAAAGAGTTTTAAATAAAACATATAAGGGAAACATACTAATGCACGCACACACAAAATGACAAATGATACAAACACATACTCAGAAACACAAAGAGTAAAGAACCATTCAAATGCACACACATTAACAATCAAGTTAACTGTTCCGGATTAGACAGACTTAATTTTCCCAGTGCATGATGGTTCCAAAATAACCTGACTGGAATTAACACTGGCTGACATCACTTGATGTCTATTGCTACATTACTCAAGACAGGAGAAGCTCCACTTTGTCGCACCTCAAATAGCTTCAAATCATGGGCCAGGAACTTGGGCAGATTAACATCAATAATGGATCTCAGCAACAGGGTGTCTTCATTCTCCTCTGGAAAAGCGAGCTGCAGTGCAACAAATCAGACCCCAAGGAACATGAGGAGAAAGGAAAATATTAGTTAAAAAAAGACAAATGATGAGAGCAAAAACACAAGGGGAAGTAAGTAACAGAAAAGTAATGATTTTAGTGGAATCTTAAAGCTCAATGAAGACAAGTTTCTCTATAAAGTCAGCTGTAGAGGGAGTCTAAATGACACCTCTCTTTTCTTGTAGTAAATTTTAAAAAAGACAGTAGGCTTGATGTCCTTACTAGTACCTTATATGTGTTTTTTATATAATAAATGTGTGTGTGTGTGTGTGTGTGTGTGTGTGTATACCAGGTCACTGCAGTTGAGTCATGTCTCCTTTGTGTATAAAAAAATACAAGTGCCTATTATCAACTTTCTCTTGAAAAATCAAAGTGACAGCCCTGATCTTTCCCTCACACATCACTTCAATGCAAAACAGTTGGTGATATTGTGTTGGGAAAATAGGGGGATAAGATTCAACACTGTGTCTGTGAGATTACTACTGCAAAGAATGGATTAAGAGAAAAATAGTGTCATGAAACTCCCTAAACACAGCATAGCCCTACTTAAAATAATCTTGCCCTTCTTGCACTAAAAATTTACAGTAACAAAGTCCATTTAGAAGGTGATGCAAAACAGTTTCATCAACACAGACTCGACTCAGCAAGATTTAAGAAATTGTTGCATACCAACTAGCAACTCTTTTTTACCAATTGTCTTTTAGTTTATTGATTAAAAAAATGTTGTACTTTATCTTCATGTCTCACCTGAAAAAAAGTCACTATTGAAAATTCTCAAAACTCTCATAATAACAGTATGATACTCCCAAAAATTAGAGAAAACAATAGGGTTGTGTTTCACTGGCACTGGAATTATTTCGTGAGATATTCAGGTGGATAAAAATTCCATCCCGGTCTCTCATATTAAATCTGTATTGGGATACCTTGAGGTTTCCAGCAGCAGTCAACACCGACTTCACAGCCCTCATCCCATAGTCATAGTGATGCTGTGAGGAAAGCTGCTCTGAACACAGTCGATAAGTGGCCACAATCTTCACTGACAGCGGTCGTGCGGTCACAAAGCCACATGAGTACAGCACAATCTCTGCGATCATTGCATAGTCCGGCACCATCATAGCCACAGTTCTGAACAGAGCCTGTGAAAAGACACACTTTTGAAGAATGCTGATTTTCCAACTGTTATTCAATTATGTATGCGAATGTGACTTCAACTTTGCATTCCAGATATCCCTGTCTGAACATTTGCGACACAAAAACGGCTAAAAAATTGTAACTCTACTTTGAGATTATCTGGTAGCTCAGAACGTCCAGCGTAGCCTGGATTCATTGTAATAAACACAGCACAGGAGGGGTCCAGTTTTAGTTCTGTCCCTTCAAACATCAGCATCTCACTGTGGGCAGCAATTCCTGAACACAGAGATGAAGTGAGATAAAGTGTTAGAAGGCTCAAGGCTCAATAGGGCAAAGGCTAAAAGGCTTCGAAATTTGACACAAACTACAGCTTAAATCAGACGAAGTTTACAAAAGTTAAGTTCACAAATGAAACTTTATCACCTGTACAACACACCACACAATTTGGATAAAAACTTTAAAAAGAACTGCAAAATAGTTTTACTGCAGCAGCAGTTTAGTGACAGAAACCTATTAGTATTTTCAAACTTTTGTTCTGAGCTAAGAAAATAAAAAAGAATGCCCCTTTGGCTCTTGTATCTTATGGTGTAAGTCACTCGATGCCGGTAGCACACATAGGACACACTGCTGTGCTGCACTGAACAAAGCTATTCTTGAAGTTCTGCTGGCCAGCCTACACAAATTGCCTTAGCTCTATGCTGCATTCCTTTGTAGTGGAAAACCTGATTTTTTTTTTTACCAGTGAAAGTATGCCAAATTTGTTTCTGTTTGACTGTCAGCGTATGCAAAGATCAAAGGGGGGAAAAAAATAGCACAAACCTCTCTGTATAGTGAGAATCTGTTGAGCAACCACAGACAGTACCTCCAAGTCAATGCGGTTAAACTCATCAAAGCAGGCCCAAGCTCCGCAGGACAAGAGGCCCTGCAAACACATGTACGCACACACACAGACACAGGGACACACACACACACACACACAGACACACAAACAACTATTTCAGTATGGCACATGGGAGGACATTTAAGAGGGTTGTAGGGCTAATTCAGCGCAAATAAAAATTAGATTGTTTGTAATAATTTAGTGTCACTCATGTCCTCCTATTTTTAACACCCATATAAAGACATAAAACAGGGGGGCAGGACAAGTGGGGTTAACATTGGGTCCTCGATCAAGCCATTAGTTTACTGCAGTTTGGTAGGGTCACATCCTAATATTCAACAATTCTTACATCTGCACCTTGACTTGTGATCAAAGCAAGGTAAATGTGGAAGTGACTGCGTGATTTTCACACAGTTTTTTACTTATTTATATATTACTGTATTTTATTTGCATATTGGTCAGTAAACAAAACTTCATAGCTGCACAGCATCACATTTGAAAGGAGAAACTGTAGTGGTTTGTAGACTGTGACATTTAAATCTTCTACTGTCATTCTGAGGGAAATAAAAATGGATGGGAAATGTAACCCCTGTGTAACCTTCTATTACCTGACTCTTTGAAGTGCCGACCGTTATGCTAGTGTTATATTCAAAGGTGGAAGTATCTGTTCAGCTTCAATCTAAAAGAATAGGGCAACAGTGCCTGAGACAATTTTTTTTTCTATTGCTTGTTTCACTTGTGTGCATGAAACAAGTTTTGTAGAGTGTATCAGTTTTTTCTAATGTATGCTTTCACAACTGTGTTTGAGATTGAAAGTTTGGGAAGTAGGTAGTAAGAAAATTCTAATATTTTTAACTTACAGCAACAAGAGAACTGTACTTACTTTGAAGAACTTGCCCAGAGCGATGTAGTCTAGTCCATCGGAACAGTTGAAGACAACACACTGCTTGGCAACTGCTTTGGCCAAGTCTTTGGTTGTCTCTGTTTTTCCTGTGCCAGCTGGGCCCTCAGGGGCCCCGCCCAAATGGAGGTGGAGAGCACCAAACAAAGTGCTGTAGTACAGAAAAAGGCTCATGTAATACCTCATGGCATGTCAGTGTTACATGTAATCACGTTTCCTTACTGCGTACATATAGTTTAATCAACAAAACTGTCAAAATATGTCCACTTTGAGAAATTACGTTTTTTCTCTTATAAACACCTCTAACTCAAAATATCAAACATACACAAAATATGTTGTATCTAATAATTACTGAGCAAACTGCTGTAAATGCTGACAACAGAGGGATTAAACATCAGTCAAGCCGACAAGTTTGCACAAAAATGGACAGTTTCTTTATATTTCTTTTTGTGTTTGTATAAAAATTAAAACACAAACTTAACACATAAATTAAAAAACCCTGTAAAATAAACCATGACAGCATCCAAAAGGATGAACATGAACATGAAGAAGAAGATCTCTGATATATGAAGCATTTGTCAATCGTTCGCACCTCTGGCGAGCGTGCCATCTGGGTAATCGGCAGCCAGCATGACCTGCCCACACCCACACATCTGACAGCACACCCACCTACACACACACACACACACACACATACCTGCACTGCTGTCGTTACGGGGCCCCTCCAGTGACTCAGTTTATAACATGACCCTTAACCCCAACGCAAGGAAAATGATTGTTTTGGTGGGTTTGTCTCTTAACGTGACGCCTGTAACTCAGCGTTCGGTCTTATAATGATCGTTCAAGTAAGAAAAAATGCTCTCGATCCATAAATTTAAATTTCACACAAACAGACACAAATAAAAGTAAGAGCTCACTTTAATTTTACATGTAATTGCACCAGTCACGGCTGACTTTGGTAAGAAAGTTTGAAATAAAAAGGCCAGTAAAATCTATTTCACAAAGGACCTCTGTGATTCCTTTAAAAAGGAAGGAAAGTGAAGAATGGCGGCTGGTTTCATGGATGGATATTCGGCCCTGTTGGCGGCCGCTGTGACAAGTGGGAGCAGTCGTGACATGATAATGACACAGCATGAAAAGGGCTCGGCTGGCCGTTCCTAAATTTAAAAAATGCCACAATTTCTAACAATGGGACGCACAAGCAGAATGGCATTTGGCATGGACGGCAGGACAGGGAGGCGACGCTCTCAGCTTCAGTGATACAAAAGTGTTTGAGGAGCTGTGAGCTGAGGCTGCTTCGGGTTAATTACGGGGATTTTTAAAGACTGAGTATCTGCTCACCATGAGTGTGCAAAAAAGTGAGATCGATCAGAATTCTTCTTTCAGACGCTGGTTTTTGATTGTTACGCAGAGTTGAGGCAAAGCTTATCTTAGGTGTCACATATTAACATGTATAAGATATTATTATTTCTCAAATGGAAGCAGCAAACTTGCTCAAGCAGCCTTCCCAAATACAGAATTTGCATTTTGCTAAAGCATGAATGTAACTAAGGTGAACCAATTCCCTGCAACTGATGAGATATTCTGGATATCTGTGTTTTCACTCTTGTTGGGTAACGTGCTGTTCTAGTGAAACAGTGCAGCACTACAGGTTCAAAACCAAGTGAAGAAGAAGAAGGTCTGCAGGAGACCAGAGGGAGAGTTTGTGTGCACACAGCATCAAAATAAGTCAGCACTAATGTAAAGCTATATGGCTACACAAGCCATGGAATTATGGATAAGCTAAAAATCAGATTATTCATGTTTT
>JAUZTA010000006.1:19132138-19145620 GCA_034780835.1 Ctenochaetus striatus | reverse complement strand
AGGAGGAGAAAATAGGGATCCTACTTACTATGTTGATGTACAAAAGTTAATTTAGGCAAATTTCCTGCAAATTCAATAGTATGTTGTACTATCACGAGTGGCAGTTCTATACATTCAATTAAGTCACATCCACATTTGCAGCCACTAAATGTGTAAGCTACAAAAATCACTGGCAGAAATGAGCAGAAATTTAAGGACACCCTAAAGGAACACTATTTTTTGAAGACTACAAATAGCAAGATAAGTTGAATTCCTCTTCAAGTGCTGGCAGTTGCTAGTGCAGTGATAAATTGATGATTAAATCCACACAGAGGATAAAAAAAATCACTTCTGACTGTCAAAGCCCATTAAGGTGACTAAGCAGTTGTGTAGAGGGTCCCCAGTTAAACAAAATACAAACAGTAATCAGCAGAATGGCACGCTTTGGGAAAATGGCTTGTGACAACCCTTGTTTTGGCAAGGCTTCATCATATGCACATCGATATCGACTTAACAAGATGCACTGCAAAAGGGTTCTTAGGTTTGTCACCTAAAGACTAAACATGTCCATGTCCATATTTGAGAGTGGACCTCAGCACCTGTATTGTATTTTGAAGTAGTCTTATGTTACCATGACAATAAACAACTTTTGTTTAATAAGAGAATACTGAATTTTAATTTGATCATCTATTAAATTATATAGCATAGTATCTCTGTTTAGTTTATCTGTTTATCTATGTGAATCTTTTTATAAAACTCTCTAAGAAGTCCAACATTAGTTTAACTAATGAGATGGCTTATTACTAAATTGACCAAACCTAAGTGAAGCTTGATAAATTAAAAAAATCAGGCCTTATTTTCCTAAAACTGAGTGAGCGCGAATAAAATTGTAAACAAGTACTGTAAAATCCTTCATATCAACATGCTCCTTAGACTAGACAATGCACATGTTCATGCACTGTATGTGTAGGCTCCTTGTCCCTTGGTGACCTCATTTTCTTTGTGGCTCAGTATAGCCCTGCCCCTTCCAGACAAAATCCATAATTTCTATTTGATGGTGCAGTCAGGCTGGGCTTTCTGGAGGACACTGCCTGAAATTGATGTGTCTCATTTCAGGTCTACTGAGGACGCCAATTACCCTTTGGAAACTCTTTGAGGATGCCGGTACAACACTGACTTTCTATCCTCCTTCTGTTGTTTGTCCTGCTCTCTATCCTTCCTACCAATTCTCTCATGTCTGTCTGTCCCTTCCTATCTCAGTATAAATATTCCTTTCTGCTTCTGCTGTGTACCTCTTATTTTCCCATGTTTCCCATCATTCTCACATTCCAGTGTCTCTCTCATATGCTTATGTTTGTTTTTCCTTGACAGTAATAGTCTATTGATCCACCTCAGTTGATAACAATCATACAAGTCAAAGCTATGTGTTGAAATTTCTCTGATTATGGTACACATAATCAGACAAATTATATTTCAATGAGTATGCTTTCTGGCATTATACCAGACCTGAGCTGTTTGAGTAAACCTGTAATCAGAAGTTCTGTGTTTGCAGCTCATGCCACAGAACTCCCGACTGTATTATAAGTGATTAGAAAAAAGAGACGGAGAGAAAAAAAAGGAGTTCTTCTCAGAATTACATCATACTGCCTCTGAAGACTGAACCAGATTTTTTGCTAACGTGTTCAGTAAAATTTCCGATATAACTTGAAGCATGTTGCTATTTCTTCTAACTATGTTTTCCTTTTGAAGTTACAAAAATGTGTAGTGTAGTAACAGACGGTCATTTTAATTGTTCTGGTATGTCTTTTTAACCAAATGAATTTACCACCTGACTTCTAAACTGACTCCTGGAACCACATGCAGTTCAGGACTCCAGTACTCCTCTGTGAGCTTTAAATAACTTGCCACACAGTCATTACTGCTCACCTATTTGTCAATCTTTTAAAAGTTTTACAAGTTTAACTTCACAGACTTGGCTAAAATAATTTTCACTTCAAATCTGTTGCTATTTGTGATAGTTTTTAAATTTCTGTTTTATATACAATTATTTCTCTAACAGATGTTATTGTTGTCCTGTGGGTAACAAAATACGGTGCTCTTATCTTGACTGTATCTGCTCTTGAAAGCAGTTTCTTTTACAGATTCCTTTGTACTGATCCATCTGAAAAGAAGCTTACCATTTTGCTTGTACTCCCCAACAGAGAGTTCACTGTACTAAGATGTCTTCCTAATCATTACCATATCATGCTGCAATGAAAAAATCCTTGCAAAACAAAATGAAATCACACATCTTACCAGGCCGACTTGTTTCATGGTGTCCCTCCACGTTCTGTCAACAGTTGTGAAACGGCGTCCCTCTTCTGGCATCTGAGTCATGATGTCTGGGGAGCTAAATATGGGCTCCAGGTAAAGCCAAGTGGACTGCACCTTTAACCATTCATCCAGGATCTCTTGGAGGAGCAACAACTTGCCCTCCCATTCCCTACAGGAAAAAGTTTTCATCAAAGTGGGAATAACAAGGAATGCGAGACTCAACAACTACAGCACTCTTTGTTCAAACAGCTGATTGTCTAGTGGTGTGTTTGTGTAACCTGTAAAATGAACCAAGTTTAGAAACCATCTCAGGTACGGGCTTATAAAAAGGAAATACCTCACAGACCATAATCAATCACTTAATCAACATTAACTAACCAGGTTTACAAAATCATTCTCCATTTTTTGGAGTTTCTGTTTTTGAGGGGCAAGAAATCTAAACTGAGTCAAGCAACAAAAATAACAGTTAAACTGTAAAATGGGTTAGGAATCCCAGATGTGCTTTTACAGAATTTTGCACGTAATGTCAGATTTACTGGGAGTAACTTTTACAATGTACTAAAATACAATTTTATTTTATTTTTTTAATTTTATATCATCTCTACGGTGTCGTTCTCTCCCACCCACAAAGCTTGATAATGGCATTATAAAAGTTCCCATGTGCTATTATAAAAAAAGTTTATTAAAAAACTTTTTCAGTTGCAGCTTTTGCATCCCACCCAATATGGCACAATGCATTTTAAAAACTGCAGGGACTCTCGCGTCAAACTGTGCCTGGCAGCAAGTTTACATTGAAATAATCACATGAATTTCAGAGGATGGAAATTTTATCATTTGCTGAACTAAAAGGCAGATAAAAAGTGCATAGTAATAAATGAATCATACAGAACACTTTGCTGAAACTGTTTTCCAGGTTTCGCAGGGAATTTTTGACTACAATTCTGAGGCTGACAACAATTTGTTTCTCTTGCTTCAGACAGAGGTTTCAAAAGATCAATTTTTAAAGAAAGTAATGAAAGAAGCCATTACAGGGTGGTTGTGTGAGGGAGACATCTACACTTGCTGTATAATTCTATGTAGAACAGTTGCAAACAGACACACACAAATCTAATCACAAATAAATCTCTTACTGTATCTCCACCTCGAAAGGCTTAATGAAGGGCGAGCCCCTCATGGTTTGTGTCTTAACAATGTGATCATCCAGCAGCATCTGCACTTCATCCACAGACGACAGGATTGAGGTGCCTGTCTCTCGGTAGGCCAGGAGAGTGAACTCTATGTCGCCCCATTCGTTGGCCATTTTCTCCATGGCCTTCTCCAAGGAGTACTCCTTGCTGGCTGCCTCACTTATACCCTCAAAGCTGCTCAGGTGCTGTTCCAAGCGCAGGGATATAAAGTGAGCCACACAGGCCTGGTCATCAGCTGGCTGCAGGGATACGCCGGCCACTTCGGACATGGCATCCCAGTGGCGATCACGTAAGCCTGGGTTGCAGAGCACCTATGAAATAGGTGTACAAAAGTAAAAACATAATATATGGAATGCAAACATGCTTAAGCTTGACCTAATGGTCACTGAGAATGACAAAGCAGTGAAGTTTGATAGTTTGACTTATTCTCATTAACAGAGATACAGTAAATTTTTTTGTGTGTGTTTTCTCACCTGCACCATAGGAATATACTCCTTGAAGTCTTCCACCTTTGTCTTCATAGTGGTGGCTATGCTCAGGGCTTTGGGGACATCACTGAAGCCTTTCTCCAGTTTGTACAGAGTGCGCCAGTAGTTACCAACATCTCCTTCTACCTATATGGGTAAGGTTTTGCATTGCAAAGACAAAGACAGAACTAGAATTACTATATATTACATGTAGCTGATGTGGACAATAAAGGAGAGCAAGCATAAAGCTGAGTCTTGTATGAAGCACTGGTCTGAGGTGCCCTCTACTGTCCTGTGGGCTCTAAGCAGTCAAGTGAAAACATCTGTGTGTCTATGGAAGCTACAGTGAGTAAAAAAATGAAGGGTGAGAAGATAATTAAAGTAAGGATGAGTATCACATGCCTTTTAATAGTAGCTATACTCATATCCAAAATATTAACATTAAGAGCAGCTACAAGACTAATATATATAACATGGATAGTCTCTACTTTCCATTTAAAATCACCCCATCAGAACAAAGCCACTGCTAATCTTTTAAAATCACCTGTGAGGTATAGTTATACAATCTCATACTCTTAAAATAAAATCCTCTTTTGCTTTTTAATTATATGTCAATGTAAACATATGTTTCTGTTTATAAAGCTCTTAGAAATGCATTGTTGAAGAAGCCGTTTCATACCTTGCTCGTGTCATTAGCTGCCTGAGAAGAGCTTAAAAACTGTTTTGTATGATCACAGAACAACTGCAATTTGCTATTTCTATAACTGTTTGTTACGCAGTTAAAACGTACTGATGAAAAGTTATTATTCCCATCATTTTAATATTTTTGTGTTTTCTGTATTACAGACAAATATAAACCCCCTGTCTTGACTTTGGATTGTACAGTTGGGCCATGTATGATGACATTCTAAGAAGCACTGAAGCTGTAATTAAGAAAAAATCTTTCCCTGCTCATTTTCAAGTGCTGTATAGTTTTGATAATTAACCCTGAACAGTATCCAACTTTATAACAAAGGAAATTCAAAGTTCTGGTACCTTGTCTGGGTTCACTCCTGAGAGCGGCCCATGAAGCCACTGCTCGTACTTTTCTAAGAAATCGGTGGCAGTCTCATAGAGGCGCAGGAAGGGTGTGAGCTTGTCATGAATCTTCTTACGTTGTGGGTACTGGGAAACGGGCCAGCCATAGGCTTCCTCCTCTAAATTGAAATCATTTATCTTTCCAAAGTGGCAGAAAGATTAAAAGAGGAGTAAGGATGAAAGATAGAGGGAAGGGAGAAATAAAAAAACATACAAAGAAGTGAACAGATAGATAACTAGATGTGTCCACATGAAAGCCTCTTAAAACTCAGTTAATGTCAGTTAATTTTACAACCAATACTGCCCTCTAGAGTTAAAATATTTGATTACACATATTGTGATAAAAACTGGAGCACAATGAATTTGTATCTTTAAATCAGAAGCAGGCAATCCTAATGTACCTTTTCCATGGCTAACTCCAGTTTAGCATTGAGGACTTGTGATTTCTTCAGGTACTTGCTGAGATCTGCGAGCTCACCAAATGTGGTGAACTCCTCCACCTGTGCGCTGTAGCTCTCAAGTTCTTCCACAAAGTGATCAAGGCACAACTAAAAGCACATACAGAAATGCACTCTCTATTTTTCAGCAATAAGCATTTTTTCAATTTGCTTTTACATTATTTTAAGTTCTACAGTTCTGAGTCAAAAACATTCAGATTCAAATCAGCAGACCAAATTTTGAAGCATCAATAACTTAATAGTTGGAATAGAAACACAGACCTTAAGCCCTTTCTGGTATTGCTCTGTCTTTTCAGTAATTATCTGTTGATGTTCCTCAAAAATGGATGGCATACGCTGAAGCCACTGGACCGTCTGTGCGTTGAGCTCCATGTTTTGTGGTGTGAGAGTGACAAAGTCCATCAGGAAACACAGTTGTGCATTAGAGTCTTCCAGTCTTTGCTCCAGCAGAGGCATTTCTGTGGTCTTCACCTTATTCATGAAGGTCTGGATGGGGGTAAATGGCGAAAACCAACTGATTTAAATGGCAAAATTGCTTGGTTTAAATCAAAAGACTTTAACTACTGTGTCTCAGTCCAGTTACTGTCCCAAGCTAGTATAAGTGTGAAATAAATTTATTGTCGCCGAGAGTTAAGGTCAGCCCAATAAGCTGGTCAGTTTAAAAAGAATTTGGGGTAGTTACCTTAAGCTCCATCAGTTTCTGCGTGTCAGGTGGTGTGCTCAGTGCTGTCTCTGCGATCTTGGTAAATTCATCACAGAGCCTGAGACAAGGAAGTGTTAATTCAGTCATATAAACAAAGGGTTTCAGAAATTAACAATAATATAAACTAATACAGAAGATAATTTTAGTTCTAAAACCACAAGGTGTAATGTTGTCTATTCCTTTTGACCTTGACAGTTTTTACAAGGCTCCAGAGTGGGAAACTATATCAGTATATAGTAAAACAGATAGCACTGTTAATTCCTGTCAGCTTTTGGAAAAATGCTTTAAATTGCTTTACATTTTTGAAGCAAAAAAGTAAAATGGGTGAAAAAAACTTACTTCTTGTTGATTTCCTGATGGTTGTGCAGCATCTGCTCTACCAGTTTCTGCTTTAGCTCCTCAGCACGCTTGACAAGAGAGTGGATAAGCTTATGGGACTGAACCTCAAACATGCCGAGTCGTATCACCTAAAGCCCAAAGTATCTGTCAGTTATACAGTTAAGTACTATGAATGAAGAAATGACTTTCAAATGGCAACAGTCATCACTGGAATCGAGGGTAAAGAATCGATGGTAACTTCCATGTGTTCTGCCTAACTTCAATTAAAACCGCACATGTCCCACTCTACCTTGCATGATGTGTATTGGATCTGGTCTGCGAGTTGCTGGTAGCGCATCATTTCTACCATGATTTCCTGGAAGCAGTGCTGCTCACTGAGGAACTGCTTTACATCTTCCTCTGCCTGCCCAGATACCAGCATGGCATATTTATCATATTCGTGGACATACTCCTTAGGCCTGACACACTCAGCCCAGAACACCCTGCGCACCTCCTCCTGCTGGGCAAGAATGATCTCTGGCAGGATGACAGGCTTAAGGATGCTTCCATACTGGGAGCCTGGCTAAGAAGACAAGAAATAAAGCTTAAACCAAGCAGAATGAAAAAATCTTTAGACGTAAAAGTACATCTGGGATGCAATGCCATAATTGGCTTATGTAGTTTTAAACGCAGGAGATGGCATCTAGACAATATGACTAAAGGAGAAACCTACTAACAACTGTTCAGATCTTCACCATTGAGCTATGGAAACAGGATCATATAACTACAGATATCCTCAGACTAATCCTAGCCTTAGCCTCGCTTACAATTTTGTCATCCCTTATGTGGAAGTCATAATATACTGTATGCGTAGCATTTTCTTTGCATTAATCTACTCTGCCAAGCTCAGATAACTCATTGTGGCCTCCTGTGGATGTTGGGAGATAAACACTTAAGTGCTTGCAAGTTGCTAAAACAGGCCTCAGTTCCAGTCTATGATTTTCATAATAAGGGACAGTAAAGGATCCATTCTCACTGCACTTAAAAACACAAAAGCGACATACAGGTGAATGACAGAAAACAGTCATTGCAGGTTGATAAAAAATGTAAAAGAGGGAGCTGACTTCCTGAAGTTATTTCACTGTCAGTTGCCAGTTATTAGTATGTGTGCATGTACCTACATATGTACAGTATGTATGTACGTATTTATTAATTATACTTTTAGGCTCACATTGTGTTATTGAGGTATCTTACCAGCCAGGCTCCCAGGTAAAGATATTGAAAGGTGTTTCTATTATTTTGTCCTATCCAGTCATATCAATTGGAGAGGGATTAATGACTAACACACCACTCTGAATTATGCAATAGCAGAGCAGCACAAGAAAATACAGCCTCCAAAATGATCATAATGTTAAATCATTAAACATATTATTGTTACGATTGATATTATTGTTACAATGTTACATAGTATTATGTTATTTCCTTTACTTTCAGCTAGGTGTATCTAACGAGCTGGCATGTGTACACATTTCAAACACAGACACCCCTTTTTTCTTACCCACTCAGGGTACAGTAAGGTTTCCACACGAGGTACCACAGTGACAGAACTCAGTATAAAGTCATAAACATTAAGGAGAGTGTCCTCATACAACTTGAGGTCAGGCTCAAATTTGATTTCCGTGTCCTCCAGGATGAGATTGAGCACAAAGCCTGGGTGCTCATAGGCTCGCTCTGACTGCTACATGAGACAGAAAAAAGAGCACAACTTTCAGTACACCTGTTCATCTCAATCAATATCTAAAAAAAAAAAATTGAGTGTCATTTCCAGTCAAGTTGGTTCCATTCTTTTAAAATACAAAGCTCTGAAATTATTAGGATTTCTCCTACCGGGTCTTGGGAAATTAGGCGTGTGTAGTCCCACATTGAGTCTAATGCAAGGTTCTGCAGCAGGGAGGTCATCAGTGCGGCTGCACAGTTAAAGAAAGATAGTAGCTTGGGCATGTTGCTGGAGGGAGGCACCTTCTTGCGTCTGCACCCATTGTAGTAAACATTTTGCACCTCTGGAATCCAACTGGTGTAGAAAACAGTCAAATCACATTTCATATTCAGAGAATGTGTATATCTGTAAATCAGCATTCAAAACTCTTCAATTTAAAACTACAGATGCAAATATTGATTAGACAAATGATAAGTTGAAACTTTGACTATAACAACAGGAGAAATGTGTCAGATAATACCACTTTAATAGGTAGTTTGTTGGTTTAGAGGTGAAATGAGAATTATACAGTGTAACCATAATTCATCTCTCACACTTGTGTACCTGACCATGTTAATACCTTATCTGTTTTTTCTGTGAAAGCTTACAATTTCAAGTTTCTAAAGAAAACACTGTGGAATACTGATCCCCTGACCTGCTAACTCTGCACAAAGTACTTTCTTACTCTAAAATTCAAAGAGACCTTTAAAGGGTAAAGGGAGTTTAAATTTAAATTTCCATGTTAATGCAAAGTTGGCATGCTGTTTGTTTTGATGGTGTACAGGAGTGAAGACTTGTATTGAAGACATGCTTTCTTAAGATTTTTTGTTCAATTAAAAGTAATTGCAAAAAACTTTTGTTCAAAGAAATTATAATAAGAAAATCTAAAACTCCGGAGTATCAATAAGCATTCTGGATGACTGATCAAATTCACAAAAAGATCTTGGAGTTGTGAAAAGAGACATATTTGCTGATGTGATAGCTTCCCAAGGCTACAACTCAATGCTGTAAAGATGCAACTTAAGTCATTTGAAAAAGAAATATGAGGTACAACATTTGTAATATCTATTGTTCTACAAAGGAAAACAATTTTTTGTTCATAAAAATACTCCTGTGCTTTATTCAATTTAAAAAAGACTCTTTCATTTTCACGTTCATTAACTCTTAGTATTTAATCCACAAAAACAAGAAATTCTGATTCAGTACAAGTACAAGTTTCAGGACAAGTATCTTGGTGTCAGGGGATAATGGAGACTCACTTTTCATGGAGGACTTCCCTGGCGTCATGGATGTGTCTTGTGACAATCTGCTGAAACACCGTGAGCTCCATCGACTCCTCTCTGCGGTGGAACTCCTTAACGTTTACAAGACGCAAATCTCTGCAAGTAGGTCATTAAGGATGGTGAGATGAAAGGCCAAGATGGATTTACTATAGCCAATTAATTTTTAGGGTTGTATGGTATGGGATAATATAGTAGTTTCAAAAGCTTTAGAGAGGCATTGAAAAAGTTTGATGATAAATGTAACACTACTTTTCTTACTTAAACTTTATGTTTCTTTAAAAATATATAGACAGACAGAAATGCTTCTTTTATATGTTCTCTTTCTTGTCCATATTTTTTACACCATTTTAACCAAGTAAAAAATGCTGCACTTACTTATAAGAGACATGCCAGAGGTTCACCACCTGAAGCATAGTCGGGTTGATAGAATGAAGCTTATCTCTAATCCTCTTTCGTGCATGGACAAAGGCTTTATTCCATGGTTTTGGCACCACCTCTATTCTGAGAATGAAAAACGTTTTTTCACCTCTGGCAAAATATATGATCAATAGTTCTTAAAGCTTTCAGTCACTGTTTATTGAAATTCAGATTTTCATCAACTAAGACAGACAAGGACAGACTATGTGGTTTGGTCATAAGAGTCATGCCACCCAGAATGGGTAAGAAGAGAAACTGAATACATCTCACAAGATAAACACCGAACATTCATTGTAACACATTACTGACTTACTCAAGTCTGTGAGGGGGCAGATCTTTCACCTCTTCATCTTCCTCGAATGTATATTTTACTGTAATCACAAGCAAAGGATATTAAAACATACAATATTTTATTACCATGTCCTAGGAATTTTAATTGTAATTTCAAGATGCATTTTGCAATTTGTAATTTTTTCAAAAAATAAATGCTGTCTGTTATGATTATGGCATTTGGATTTTAAAGGGCAGTGCACGCATTTATGTCATGCTTGCATCTATAAAAAGTGTATTAAAGTAGATACAGATTGCTGTCTTGACGCTGAGCGAGTATTCCTCCTTAATCTCATCGACCAGCAGCTCCAATGGTGCACCCAGGCTCCTCAGGCGGCGGGGTATCATTTCATAAATGCTCTCCAGCCAAGAGTCTTCCAGAGGAGCCACATTTTCCATGTCAACTCCTTTCTCGATGTAGTTGTTATATCTCTGATGGGACAAGTTTATACATTATTTTTAGAGAAAGCAAGTACATTTCTCACAAACAATGGCTAAAATAAGATTTATTTTTTGTTGGCAGCACTAATCCCTAAATGATAGAGCACTGGAGCTCATTGAGGTAAGCTTCAATTTTGCGGAGTGTAAGATTTAGTTTGTAGATATTTCTTTTCCACTGGCTAATGTCGGCTTCATTTTCTATGTTGTGTGAATCTGAGATAAAGCAATATTGTCGTTGGGTTTTCATTCATTTACGTGTCAACTGACCACTGCACATAGAAAGGCTGTAATTACAAGACAATGCACACTGTCACCTTGTTAGGCAGGAATTTCAGGTAGGCTAAATATTATCAGTAAAGAAAAAATGAATGCACTAAGCTCTAAGAAGGAAACTAACCTAGCAACTGCAATCACATAAAACAACAAAACAAAAGAGTAGAAGTCTACCATATCAACTGTCTTAAAAAGACCATGCAAAACAATGTGCACAATGTCTTTGGGTACATAACTAGAGAGAGTCTGTAAAATGACAGAATGCATCAAGTGTGTAATGCAGTTCAACATTACATGGTCATTCTTCATAAGCTTTGGAGACTCCAGTGGTGAAGAGTCACCTTCCTCCTCCTCGTGCTGGCTGAATAGAAAGAAAAAAATGGGCATGGATTTTGACATTTTATAACAACAAAAAAAAACAAAGTCTACTATCACATAAGTGTTTGTGTATTTAGTAATCATCTTCTTCCTGTGCTATCAAACCACATAGAGGACACAATAATGTAGAGATGAATAAATACATTTACTGAAATTATTCTTAAAAAGCCAACAAAAACAAGTGCAACTAACCATATGAGTTTGACCAGAGTTTCGCGGAGATTCCTGTGCTTTCTAATGAGTTGTATACGTGTATTCCTGTACTGCTTAGAAGTCCCAGGAATCTGCACTGCTGCTCTTCTTTGGAGGAAGTTTTGACCTCCATAAATCTGACTTTGCGTGCTGTCTGCACCTTCAACCGCTCCATCGCCTACAGAACACATGGAAAACAGTCCAAACAAATCACAACAATATTTAGTGTTACTAGCACTATCTAACAATATGTGACAATTAATGTATGAGTGGAGGAATAAACCCACTTTTCACAGCATCTTCACTTCTTTGAGGATTCTCCATGAGTGGGGGATAAAACGTAAATGAAGGTTTTGTTGTCATCCACGGCTGTTTATGGACCTGAACGACAGAGGTAAACATTAGGTCGAGGGTTGTTTTCACCCATAATTTGAGAGAAGTTTGGAACATAAAGCCTAAGCTAATAAATTACAAACTGGCAAACTAAACTTAACGTTAATATTCTCAGGCGCAACACACTAAAACATTTACTTTTAAAGGATTATATATGGCAACATTTAACTCAGTGAAAAAAAAAAGCTTGGTATCACTGTCAGTTAGCCACAAGCTGTAGTAACGTTAGCGTTAAAACACAGACGTTTTCCAACCTCGGGGAAGATATTGCTCTTGGTGTTTTCTACATATATCTTACCTGTAATGGCTTTGGTGGTAAAAATACTATACTGTCACTAATCTTTATTTTCTTTCTGTCTGAACTCATGTCGTTAACTTGGTGAAAGTTGTCTCATGCTAAAGTTAAAGTTAAAGTTATCGCCGGTCTTCATGCAACAAGTTAGCTAAACCTTGAGCCGTTGCGTTGTTAGGGTCGTTGCTAAGGAAGCAACGGCGAACTCGCGTGAACCAAGGACCCAGGAAGTGAGCCGAACCTAAAACAAGTCACGTGGTGCCATTGGAACTGGAAGACACTTCCCGTTCACTAAAATGGGGAGAGGGACGTCTGAAATTCAGCGGACAAATTTTCTAAAGCCTCCTGAAAGCAACAAAACATTGGACACCAAGTTATGACAGAGAGAAACTTCCATTACTTTATTGCTTGTTATCAATGAAACAAAACATTTTAACCCCAAAATCTCCACCAACAACCATTACAAAACAGCAGGTTTTATTTTTTATACTGAGATTAAAAACATGGCATCAGTCAATAGTATTAGTACCAGACAAAATCTGAATCTGTCTACTTAGAGAACCTTTACTTTAGCTGGGAAAGGGGAGTTGTCATGTGGACGGTCCTCTTCCAAATTAGGGTAAAGTCTGTTTGGTAATGGGACTGCAGAGCTCCTCAGGTTATTTGGTCAAGAAGGAAAGTCTGACAGGTTATCTTCTTGTGAAACTGGGTGATTGATGTTTGGAAGCAGGAAGTTGTTAATGATTTTTGAATTTTGAATCCTTGTTAAATTGCTTTTGACAAAGTTAAAAGAACAGGTGATATTTTGATCTGATACACAATGACACAACCCATCATACTTACTTTTAATAAACACAATTTTAGTGAAAAATCGAACATTTATTTGCTTTAAGGTGTTTTTTTTTACATCAAAATGATAGCTTGAACCAAATTTTGAAATGAGAGTCAGTTGAAATACACCAGATTTAGAATATTCTCTTTAATTCGACAGCTACTAAATAATTCAAATGCACAACAAATCAACAGCTCATTATTGGTCAAGACCTAATTCTTGGTTCACCTTTTGATAATTACAGCAGTCAACAAGCACTTTAGCATGGAGGGCTACCACAAGACTATGGCAGTATAGATACAGATGCACAATAACATCATGACTGTGAAAGGAAGTTTCCAATCATTTAACATGATGTAATGTAAAATTCTACATAGGAATCTATAGGATTTT
>JAUZTA010000006.1:19049977-19061653 GCA_034780835.1 Ctenochaetus striatus | reverse complement strand
TTTACACAAAAACCTTATTCCATAAAATAATGAAATTTAATTATAAGATTTAGATATTCAAAAACAATCTGTATCATTTCAACATTTTTGTAACAGCCCATAGTCTGTTTTTAATATAATTGACTAGGCTTAGTCAGATATGGATATTATCTCTTTTTTAAGGTATTGGTCAGTCAGGAAGATAAAGAGATCTAAACATAGTATAACACTTTATTTAGAAAACAATGAATTGTTAAGATTTGTTGATTATCTGATTGATTCCTGCTTAATCCAATAATATTCTGTTAGATCTTCAGCTGCAGATTTTTACTGGAAAGCATCTGCGGTTCCAAGACTTGTTATTTGACACACCTATTATTGCCTTTAATCCTGTTTGAGAGCAGCCAAATATTAATTTTAAAACACTCCTGAGGGCAAATAGCTGCTCTACGGCAGCATTTGCCTTGTTCTTTCAAAAGACAGTCCCACAGGTAGAAGAATGTAATAGCTGGAGTACAATTTGTTCCAAGTCACAATAAACACCTTGTTGAAGCTCACACATTCGGTACAAACCTGGTAGTTTATAGTCTTAGATAATTACTCTGCAGAAGTTTGTTACGAGGTTGGTCACAGATGTTGTTAAACCACATGAGATCTTCGTTGCCCATTAAGGGTTTTTCACTATCAGATGTTAAGCTTTGTTTCGTTGCAGTCAAACTCAGTTAAACCAAAGCTAGCAGGAGTTTAATGCAACCTGGGTTTAAAGCACTCTGACATGTGAAAAAGCTCATTAGTGAAAAGGATTATCATATGCAGTTGAAGATTGCAGTGGCTTTTTACATTTTACGTTCAGCTCATCATATTTTAAATAGTGTCAATCAACAAACATTTACCAAAAACAAAAAGAAGAAACCATTGCAACTTTTTTAATGTTGGAAAAACTTGGGAGAAAAATTTAATCCTTGTTTGGAGTCTTGAGGTGACTAGCTTACATTTTTTAGGATACAAGTTTAAATACTCACTGTTAAATACACTTTCATTTTTTTGTTTATTTTTTCTGTGATTATATTTCAGGCACCATGTTTACTGTCATTTGATTTACACGAATAACCTCAGGCTCAAGATAGCAGTCTGTTTGTTCGCATACTTTAGTGATAACATCTGTTGAAACCCTCAGAGGGATCTTTGCCTGAGCATGGCCTTTACCATAGTTGTGAGAGTTGATTTTGGATGACTCAACTCTGTAATAGTCATACAATAGCACCCCCATGTGGTCATCCAGTGCAATAACAAGTGTGGTTCAGGGAAAATCTAAAGTAATGGTCTCAAACTAAAGTAAGAAATTATTATGTTTTTATCCTGAAATGCATGTCACTTTTTTTTCTTTAGTAAACTGCATGCTTGGCAGACTTTGTCTTTCTTTACACAGTTTCTTCGATCATGACAATCCTTTATCCACATTTTATCACAGCACTTTGTTTGCCAACCATACTGTAATTGCAAACTGTTGCCCTTCTTCAAGCTCTTGCACACAAATTTGTATTCATGATAAAATATACTCTTAATGAGATTAAAGGTTTTTCTGTCAGTCATCAGTATCTTTGTAAAGCTATCAAACTAACATCTGTATAACATATTTTTCTTATTTCCTCTGCACAGGTTTGAATTTCCTCCTTCAAAGTCAAAATGAGCTGGAGCTTCCTCACACGTCTGCTGGATGAGATTTCCAACCACTCTACCTTTGTGGGCAAAATCTGGCTCACCCTCCTCATCGTCTTTCGCATCGTGCTGACGGCTGTCGGGGGCGAGTCAATCTACTATGATGAACAGAGTAAATTTGTGTGTAACACACAGCAGCCTGGTTGTGAGAATGTGTGTTATGATGCATTTGCGCCGCTATCACACATTCGCTTCTGGGTGTTTCAGGTGATTATGATCACCACGCCCACCATCATGTACCTTGGCTTTGCCATGCACAAGATTGCGCGCATGGAGGACGATGACTACCGGCCGCGAGGCAGGAAGAGGATGCCAATAGTGAGCCGCGGTGCCAACCGAGATTATGAAGAAGCAGAGGACAACGGGGAGGAAGACCCCATGATCTTGGAAGAGATTGAGCCAGAAAAAGAAAAGGAAGCAGTGGAGAAGCCCAGCAAAAAGCACGACGGACGCCGTCGCATAAAACGAGATGGATTGATGAAAGTCTACGTGTTTCAGCTGCTGTCGCGAGCCGTCTTTGAGGCCTCCTTTCTGTTTGGACAGTACATCCTTTATGGACTGGAAGTTGTTCCATCATATGTGTGCACTCGCTCCCCTTGCCCACACACAGTGGACTGCTTTGTGTCACGTCCCACAGAGAAAACCATCTTCCTGCTCATCATGTATGCTGTCAGCGCCTTATGTCTGCTCTTCACTGTACTGGAGATCCTTCACCTTGGCTTCAGTGGAATTCGAGACTGCTTCTGCGCACCTCGACCTCGGCCTCCAACCCCTCGTCACCCAGCTCTGGCCAGCCAGAGGTCCTCCATCTGCCGCCAACCCTCTGCACCTCCAGGCTACCACACAGCTCTGAAGAAGGACCCAAATGGAAAAATGGGCTTCAGGGATAACCTGGGAGACTCGGGTCGAGAGTCATTTGGGGATGAGGCTTCATCACGGGAGTTGGAGAGGCTGCGTAGACACCTAAAACTGGCCCAACAGCATCTGGACATGGCTTACCAGAATGAGGAGAACAGCCCGTCACGCAGCAGCAGCCCAGAGTCCAACGGCACCGCAGTTGAGCAGAACAGATTAAACTTTGCCCAGGAGAAGCAGAGCAGTACATGTGAGAAAGGTGAGTCTTCTGACCTATTTATCCTTTCATTAGTCTTCACCTTTATTGTTTTAATCTCTATTTTGTAGCAGTGATCACTTCTGATGTCTTACTGATACTGGCACTCTCTCTCTGCTCTCAGGTCTCCGTGCATAGGTCCTCAACAGCCCAGCTGACACTATAGACGTGAATTTACATCAGGATCAGTGGATGGACATAAGGGAATCTTAGTAAGAGTGAGTGAGAGTGTGTGTGAGTGACAGGAAATTGCTTGAGGTGGATGAAGTCAGCCCAAGCCTTCCAGTGTTACGGACAGCCGAGCATAGAGACAAACGAGGAGGAGAGTGGTCGTCTCAACCCAGCAATACTTGAGACACGAGCCTGTCTGAAGATCCAAAGTGCTTACAAACTACCGTCGTCAGCAAGAACGGTTAAGAATAATATGTACTTCTCCCTCAGGGCAGCTATTCTTTTTTAAAATATTTTTTATTACAAGACTTCTAGCTATTAGTCATTTTTAAGAGTTTGTCCTCCGTTGGAAGTTCACAGTGATTGCATCTCAAGTTTGCCTTAGACCTTAACTGGAACTGTGTTTTGTGGCATTTTGTAAAGTTGAGGCCAAGCCAGTTGTAGTACAAAAAAAAAAAAGTGTTTCAACTGTAAGAATTTTGTGCTTTGTGAGGAAGTGAATCAGTGAGTGAGTGCTCGTAGATGCGAACAAAAGGCTAAAAGACAAGGCATCACTCATTAAAAAAAGGTACTGGAGTTGTTGTCATGCTGATGAAGACTTTTTAAGGTGTCATTTTTTTTTAATACAAAAGCTTCTTTCCATTGTTTTGACAATGTTGGCACTGCACCAGTCAACATTCCCAAGCCTGGTGCCTCGATGGTAACTGGAACACTCTTGGGGTGCCTTTGTCCAAAGGAATAAACAAACCTGGGTAATGCTTGAAAAAACATGTAACTCTTGATATTGTCTTGTAATGTCTAAATGTGTTTTTTGATACCGTTCTTTATTTTTGTATTACTTATGAGTATTGTGGAGTTGCGAAGAGGCTGTGTCACTGTGGCTTAATAGAATGACATTCACTGCTGTCTTAGATCCCAAAAGCTCAAAAAAACCCCATAGACTTTCACATTTGGAAAATGGTTCGGTGTAATTTGAACTCATATGTGACATTTATTTTAAAAAAACAGCTTTACAGTACCCGGTAACCTACAGATCAGTTTGTTACATACACATCATCTCAAACCAGTGAAAGTTTCCTTTTTGTCCAAATGGACCTAAATTTAATTATCTGTCAGTTAATAAGGGATAATGCTGTTATGTTTCATGTCTGAAAGTGCTGATTTTTATGAATGAGTGCTGTCACCGCTGCAGTGATGGCTGTAAACCAAGTGATCATTTCAATGTGAATTCAATGCCTTGAATCTGCTCTTCATCAAGAGGCCACCTTTTGTATTCTGAATCATACCCACAGTGCCATTAGTGCCGACTCAAATATCGTCATCTCAAGTTATTTTTGAGCAATGCTTTTTGTACTTTGTACTTTTTATACTTTTTGTATTGATAGTACTTTGTGGTTAGTTTTTAAAAGACATTTTTTCCAAATAAAAAAAAAGAGGACACAACCTGCATCAAAGTGTTTTCAGTCCGCCTATATCACATATCTGAATCAGTTAACTTTTCCTGTTTATAATCCAGAAAAATTATCCTTGATTTTTTTTTTTTTTTAGCAAGTGCAACACCACATTGAGAAGGCACATTTTGTTATAAAATTCCGTATTATTTATGGATTTGGAGAGAGGAATAATCACATTGGATTTTTATATAGTTTATACTTAAAGACCAGTGTGGAAATCATCACCTAAATAATATTTGGTCAACCCCAAACTTTTTAAGGAAATCCTGTCTCACCTGAGTAGATTGTAGATGCATTGTGAAGCTATTCAACAACTTACTTAATGAGTATTGATCCGCCCAGGTATTCAAGAATTGTTACACAATGCTGCTAAAACTGATGTACTAGATAATCTTTCTCAGAAAGTTGCAAATTAGCTACAAGATTCATTGTCTTTGCTGTTTAGTCACCATTAACACCAACAGCCACAGAAATTTGTCATCACACACAAACTTTGTTTTTAAATCTGTTTATTTTTTTATACAAATATACATCATATTTACCCCTTACCAAAAGAATTGTCAATTTTTTGAACAAGTTTAGGAGGATCTGAATGTCCTCTTCAACCACTTGTGAAAAAAGATGAGTGAACCTACAGTGACCTCTGCTGGCATTTGGGGGGTTTCTACAGTGTTCATGCAAAACCACAGCTGTAGTTTGCCATCAAATACTAAAAACACAGCAATAGGTTGAAAAGAAAATATGATTTATTTAGGCACCACATTTTAAATTGCAGCTACACTAATGGTGGCTGCAGCCTTCACCATGTGGAAACATGAGTTGACTTTCTCCAACATGAGTAAATCATTATTTTTGGACAAAACAGATTACATAGCATCATTTCTATTATAGAACAGGTATAACTTCTGCAAGTCATTACTTTATGTGAGTTTAAAAGGTTAATTTTTTTGGCTTGGACATAGTAGGAGGCAATGCCACAGGTTTCAGTGTGAACCTATAACCAGGAAAAGTGAGCTTTTCTTACTTCATAAGAATCAAGACTAGCTTGTAATCCAGTTAGAAGCTGTTTGTCAATTTTGTTTGCGGTTTGAAAAGAGGACTGCTACCACAAATAAAGCAGAAGATCTAAAGGGATTTTCTGTGGTTCACATAGCAGGAAAAAGTTACAAGGGATCAATTTTAGCAGTAATTAAAATGCAACACATCATGAGCAATTTGCAAATGTTTTAACAGTAAATGTTGACATGAGAGCAGCAGTAAAAATATTGTTATTAAATAAATGAAAAGAATGATTTGTTGAATCACCTCAGCACAAAAGTTTAGATTTTTAAAGCTTATGATAAATGTATGCCATATTTTATCTTCAATATTAGCATGTATGAAGCTTTATCGGATGGTCAATCCATATGCAGCTCAGATATTTACTGAGACAGTTCAGTGTAAGTTGAACTTGCATTTTAACTACAAATATTTAAAATTAGGATTTCCACTCCATGCTTATAGTTTCATCATACTTTTCTCTGTGTTTTCTTGCTTTTTTTGCCCTGCAGAAGCAAAAAGATGAACAAATCGCCACAAATACCGCAACAATCAAAAGAGCAAATGTGGTGTTTAGACCTGTCTCAGCATCACTGATAGAGAGCTTCATGCCCAGGAAGTACACGCTATTGTCAGTGGGAGGCGCAGTCGTTGCTGTAGGAAACAAATCAAGGTTGTTGATAGAAGTTGTAAATCTAAACCTCTTTCAGAGCAGGTATCAGGTGTCTGAGCTTCTCTCCATCAACTTACCTTCAGGGATGGGATCCAAGCAGTCATCAGGTCCTAAAGCAGGGTCAGGGAATCCATTGCATTTGATGATGGTGGTGTAGCGGGCGGCAGAATTCTTGGCTACTCGTGGCAGATCAGGGTCTGATCGATTGACATAGAAAAGGCCAAATCTCTCTTCAAAGCCAGTGGCCCACTCTAGATTGTCCATCAGCGACCAAGCAGTGTAACCACGGATGTCCACTTTATCTAGCAAGTAAGCTGGGAGGAGAAAATCAACACTTTCAACAATGCAAATACACATCAAAATATTGTTCCATGCAATAAAACTGAGAGCATTCATTTAAACAGCAGAATTTTCATGGAGCCCTCATTCAGTATTCACAGACACTTTACATAATATTTCATCAAATTGCTGTTATGGCTAAATAAAGGTCCAAAAAATAGAACAAATGTTCTTGTTTGATACCTTTCAGCAACTGGTTGATGTATTTTTCATGGTAGTAGCTCCTATAAATATCATTTAGGTCAACAGGCCCCCGCTCTGATATGCCATTTTCAGTGATGATAATAGGTGGATTTCCATACTCCTCCTTAATAAAGTTTAATATCCTCCGGAACCCAAATGGTGAGACCTTAAGCCATGATGATCCTGAATCCAGCCAGGTACGATCAGCAATTGTTCCTGCCCCTCTGGGTAGATCAAAATTAGTGAAATAATTTCATTTTACTAAAATAAAGTTTCAGTTAAAGGACATTATTTTCTATTAGATCACATTCTGATTAAGTAAGAGTTACTTTTTCCATTTGATTACTTATAGTTTGTGCCTACCTATCGGCATCATAGTGCTGGAGATTTTTATAGTCCACAGGGAAAGCCAGGACAGTGGTGTAATGGTTGAACCCAAAATAATCATGGGTACCCTTAATCCTTACAATCTCATCAGGAGTGAACTCTGGAAGTCTGGAGAATTTGGACTGAATTAAATTTTGCCAGAAAAACAATTTTTACTACTTTTCTCTCTCTATTATTAATTTTTATACCGGGATTTTGTAAGACCAGCAGCTAAGCTTCGTTCCCGAATTATTGTCTTCATGATGTTGCTGTAGTCTCCATTAAATATGGGATGGGCAAACCAGCCGATGTAGAACTGTAAAAGAAGAGACATTACAATTCATACAGACCTAAATCCCAACTATTTCCTTTTTTTTCTTTTGGAAAAAAAAGTGAGTATAAAGAAAAAAATTTGAAAAAATTCGACATGTAAAAGTTCATTCTTTTTTCTTTTTAAGGTACCTCCACCACTCGTCTTGCAGCATCAATGTCCTCCTGCTTATATGGATTCCTGGGTTCTGACCAATCAGAATTGATGGTGATGGATACGAATCCGTGCTGTGTGGCCCGGTACTTGTCATTGTAAATATGCCAGGCCTCAGCATGAGCTTTAATCAGGTGGTGAGCCACAATGTAGGGCAGCGTGCCTGGCCGGAAACTGATCCCTGAACACACAGAGGGAGTAATAGATATTTGCCAGTTTTTTTAAATTTTATGCTTTTATTCACTGTGGTCTAGAAGTTTTAAGATTAGGGATCAATTTCTAGAAAACGGTTTTAAAACACCACAGAGACCGATTCTAATTTTTACACAAATTTTCAGATTTCCTTGTGATCTTATTTCTATTACTACCTTTAATAGTAAAAAAATAATAATGAGGTAGAGGTTAAAAGCATACCTGGGGCAGCTGCTCCATAGCCGTGCCCAACATTGGCTACATTGTATGGCTCATTAATGGTAATCCAATACTTCACTTTGTTGCCAAGTTGACCAAACATGAAGTCAGCATAATCTCTGAATCGATCAACAATAGTCTCATTCTCCCAGCCACCAATATCCTGCAGAGCTTGTGGAAGGTCCCAGTGGTAGAGAGTAATCTGATAGCAAAGGAAAACCAGATTAAGATTACTGAAAATACCAAATTTTCCTTTTTGAGATGCTGAAAAGAACTACTTCTACTACTTACATGAGGTTGGATGTTCGCAGCAAGCAGTGCATCTACAAGTCTGTGGTAGTAGTTGAGTCCAGGTTCATTCACGTGCTTGGTAGTACCATCAGGAAGAACCCTCGACCAGGATATGGAGAAACGATAATGAGTCACCTTGAGTTGCTTCAATATAGCAACATCCTCTTCCACTTTATGGTAACTGTCGCAGGCTATATCCCCGTTGTCATCATTGAAAATCCGGAGAGGAGTGTGAGCAAATTTGTCCCATATGCTGAGACCTTTGCCATCTGCTCTCCATCCTCCTTCAATCTAGAAAAAATCAATGTAAAAAAGACAGTTGAGTAAAAACAGAGGCAAATGAAGAACAGAAGAATATTTACAATTGCCTAAACCAACTATAATTACGTGGCTTCTCCTAAACAGTTACCTGGTATGATGCTGTTGCAGTGCTCCAGATAAAACCTTCTGGGAAATGTCCATAAACTATCTGCTCATCATCTGGCAAAGGGAACCCATTGTCTTTAATGACTTGGTAGTAGAAATGAGCTGAGTACTTAGGTGTTCTTGGCCGGTTTGGATTAGTAAAATCTACATGGTGTAATCCAAATCCAAGTTCGTACCCATTAAGCCACTCAAAAGAATCCATGAGAGAAGCTGCTATGTACCCTTTCACCTTTACACCATCAAGGTCATAGGCTGTCAATGAATCAAAAACACAAATATTAGATCAAGACCAAAAACAACCACAGAAATCAATATTTCTTTTAAGAAATCTATTTGTGTCATTGCACCTTTTAAAGCCTCATCAATGTAAGTCTTGTAATAGAATACTCTGGTGACGTCATTCCAAGTTGTTGTCATTTCTGTAGCTACTCCATTTTCAGTTATGTAAATTTCTGGGTCTCCATATTCCTCCTTGATCCAATTGAGAAGTCTTCTCAAGCCCCAAGCAACAGCACTCTGTTTACTGATTGCAGTAGTTGGTGAATTGCCTTCCTCTGCCTCTGACAAATCCTGGTCATATTGATAGGACTGAGGGCTAAGCTGAGCTGTAATATGACTTACTACCATTGTTGTGTAATGATTTACACAAAACATGTCAGCAGTTCCTTTGATAAAGTTCTTTTCTTCATCAGTGAAGGTAGGTAGTCTTGACTCTGGGAGACCTTGGAGTTCACTCTTGTTTCCAACATGAAACTTCATTGCATCGGGATAATCACCAGTCTTGAAAATGGGATGTGCAAACCAACCCAGCTTGAACTGCAGAGCACGGTCAGCAGCTACCACTTCACGGGAAACATTTACATCTTCAGGTTCAACCCAATCAGCGTTGAGAGCAATGGATACTAGACCACCTTGGGATTTGCGGTACTTGTCATCATATGTGTGGTAGGCTTTAGCGTGTGCTTTTATAAGGTTGTGTGCAACTTTGTATGGTGCAACGCCTGGATTTTTTACATTTGGTGGGATCTGTCCAAGTCCATGTCCTGACCATGCAATTGTCTGAGGCTGGTTGAAGGTTATCCAAAATTTTACTCTGTCTCCAAAGGTGGCAAAACAAAAGTCACTGTATTCATTAAAAATATCAATCATCTCCACATTTTCCCAGCCACCAATGTCTTGCAAAGCTTGAGGGAGGTCCCAGTGGTAGAGGGTCACCATGGGAGTAATATTGTGTGCTACAAGGCCATCAATGAGCCTATTGTAGTAGCCAACACCTTTCTGGTTCATGGACCCAACTCGGCCATCAGGAAAGATCCTGGACCAAGACAGAGAGAATCTGTAGGACTTTACACTTAAAGCTCGCAGCATGTAGAGGTCTTCTTCAACTCTGTTGTAGCTGTCACAGGCCACATTTCCATCGGCATTATCAGGAATACTATTAGATTTGTTGGTGAATGTATCCCAGACACTGGGCTTCTTGCCATCAGCATCCCAGCCACCTTCAATTTGGTACGCAGAAGATGATACCCCCCAGCTGAAGCCTTGTGGAAATGTGCCATAGTGGTACACTTTTCTCTGGAATTCTGACTGATGTGAGTATTTCTCCCAGACAACCTTTGATTTTGATGGAACCTCTGAAGGTGATAAAGCAGTCAGACGGCTGGTAGGTTGCATTTGTGTTCCTTTGAAGACATTGCCTTTATGTGAACCAAATCCATTTTGCTTAATAACCTGAGAGTAGAAATATGCAGATTGCTTAGGGGTTCTTGGTCTGTCTGCATCTTCAAAGTTAACATGGTGTAGACCAAATCTTTGACTGTATCCTTGTTTTCCTTCAAAGCCATCAATGAGGGACTGCACTGTGAATCGTTTCACGTCGACTTTATCTAAATTTATTGCTACAAAATAGACACACACAATAAAGGATTAAATTTGACATTCTTTCAACAAAAATGCTTGATATATATATATATATATATTAGAATTTTCAGAAACTAACCTTTCAGGGCCTCATTGATGTAACTCTTCATGTATTGTATTCGATGGGTGTCCCCGAGTGTGTCCCCACTGTACTCACTAGGCATACCATTTCCAGTTATGTGGATAGGCACTTTGGTAACACTCAAGTATTCTGTGGAAATGTAGTTCAAAAGCCTTCGGAGACCCCAAGGTGCAGAATAGATCCAGTTAGAAGCTGTTGAGGGCCATGAAGGGTCCACGTGTGGCTCAAAGTCACCCACTCCCTGAGGCCCCGGCCTGCAGCCACCAGCAGTGAAGTTGACCAAACGGGAGGTGTAGTGGTTTAAACCAAAAAAGTCAGCTGTTCCATGTATCCGCTGGCTCTCTTCAGGAGTGAAAACTGGAAGTCTTGCAGGCTCAGAGAGAGGGCAGTCATTTTTTTTCTGTTCTACCTGAGTTTTGAGTGCTGCAGGATAATCTCCATCTACAAATATGGGATGTGCAAACCAGCCCAGCATGAACTGGAGGTAACGCTCTGCTGCTGCTATGTATTCGGGTTTGGATGGGTCCAAGGGCTCAACCCAGTCAGAGTTCAATGCAATGCCTACTTTCCCTCCTTGTGTCTTCCTGTACTCAGCATTGTAGACATGCCAGGCCTCAGCATGGGCTTTGAGCATATTGTGAGAGACCTGCAAATCCAAAATACATGGTCAGGTAAATTAATAAGACCATTAATGAGATTAATAAGACCATTACTCTCACCTGATAGGAGGCAACCACATAGTCCTTTATTCCAGGGGCATGCTCACCAGTACCATGTCCAGCATGGCTTACCACCCAGGGGCTTCCGAATGTGTTCCAGGTCTTGACCCTGTCCCCAAACCTGGAGAAACAGAAGTCTGCATAGTCCTTGAAGTTGCTAACAATAGAAAGGTTGGTCCATCCACCTTGGTCCTGGAGTTGTTGGGGAAGATCCCAGTGGTACAAAGTTGCAACGGGCTCTATACCAGACTCAATGAGAGCATTGATCAGCTTGTCATAATAGAGAGCTCCTTTCTCTGATTTACTCTCT
>JAUZTA010000006.1:19029060-19043000 GCA_034780835.1 Ctenochaetus striatus | reverse complement strand
AACCAAAAAAAACAAAAAAAAACAGTGCTAATGACCCCAAAAGGTGTATGACAGCCCCTGTATGTGCACAGACACTGTCATCTGCATGTATTTTCGTTTTTTTGCAATAGTCGGGACATTTATGGGCATCAAACTTTGGCCAGTGGGTGTGTTAACCTTGGCCAATTGTGAGGAAAGAATTTAATAAACTTGGTGACCAGCGGCAAGAGTGTGGCCACAGGTCTACTGCCATCTTCTGGTGAAATATAAAATAGCTTTTTGTACACTGTATATTATACTGTGGTCAACAGTGCTGCCAGGCTGCATATTATTGATTTTATGACAGTGGCTGCGGGCCGGTGGAAATTTGAACACGGGCTGCACTTGACCCGCGGGCCGGACTTTAAACATGCCTGACCTTGGAGTATGGCTCTATTGGAATATCTAACAAACAGGTCCAAATTTCCCTGAGCGTAATAAATAAATTAACATGTCCTGTGTTACAGATGGAGGAGTCTCAGTTGGGGTCAAGGCCAGTAAAGTCTCAACCATCTGTAATGATCAACATCTGGTGAGATCACAGAATTACACAGAGCTGAAGCATGTTGTTTCAAGAATAAATGTTTATCAAAGCAACTGTCATAAAAAAATACTAATTTTTATGTAGGTGAATATTATGTCTTGCATGTCCAATTTACTTTACACATGTATGTTTATTATAGAGATATTCAGATTTCATCTCTATCAAAACTCAATATGGCTGCACCACTGAACAAAAGCTGGGTGAGCAACTTAAAACTGTTTTGGTATGTATAATTTTTTTTTTTTAAATCTTCAGCTGCTTCAGTTCTATGGAAATAAAAATTTTCAGTACTTCATGTCTTATTCTTGAAATTTGGTTCCATGCACTGATATTGAAAATGTATGTTTTGTTTTTGTTATTCTTAAATAGGGAACATGTGGAAACAAACCTATTCTCTTTTACGAGGTCAACATCAATGAGTGTTCTCCATCAAAGTTCTTGTCAGATCCCAAAATCTTGAAAGGTAATCTACATAATCAATTAAGAGTCACAAGTAAATTATTATTTCTGAGTGTAAATTCTATACAATCCTCAAAGATTTATTTGAAAACAAAAGTGTATCACATCCTGGTCTATTGTGACTACCTTAGTAATCTAAGTGGTATTATATTCTTTTACACCTAATAAAGACTGTGCTTAAAGTCATGCAAGACAATATAACATCACGGATTATATGACCCTGATCTGATAGCAGTGAATAATATGTGGGACTTATGATGTATTCTCATACTTTTACAGTTCTGAGCAATGAAGACCACAAAGTTTTTGGATTAGATATGGTACATTTGTTGCACCCAGCTGACACTGTTCCCAAAAGGTATGAAAGTGCTAACAGAAAATTAAGAATTTGATTGACAATATTTTTCCACAATAGTCAATTTTAAGCTTAAAAGTTAAGGAGCCACTATACTTATGTAGCATGTGTGAAAATATCAAATTTTACTGGCAATTTGATTCTGTTGCACCAATCTTAGTAGTGACCAAAAGTATTTGTTGTTATTTTTGCAAAGTTCTCATTTAATTTTAATATTTATATCTGTTCTTTTTATCCTCAGGCGTTTGCACCAAAGTGTCAAAACAATCAACAGTCTCCAAACATCAGAGCACAGCAAAACTGCAGCACTTAGAAACAGTTATCAGAGTGTGTGGGACAAGTTTGCAGCTCAGACACCAACAGATCGAGATTCCTTCCTGAGTGAGTCCTTTCCTGCTAACTTCAAATGGGCCGTCTCCAGTGAGTCCTTCAAGGTTGAAGGAGGCTGGAAAGCAGATGGGAAGGGAGAGACCATCTGGGACAGTTTTGGTCATGCAAACCTAGCCTATGAAAATCAAACAGCTGATTTGGCTTGTGACAGTTACAACAAGGTGGACTATGATGTCTTCTTGCTTAGAGGTCTTAAGGTCAAAACCTACCAGTTCTCCATCTCCTGGGCCCGTATTTTCCCCACAGGTAACAAAGAGAGCAAATCAGAGAAAGGAGCTCTCTATTATGACAAGCTGATCAATGCTCTCATTGAGTCTGGTATAGAACCTGTTGCAACTCTGTACCACTGGGATCTTCCCCAACAACTCCAGGACCAAGGTGGATGGACCAGCCCCTCTATTATTAGTGACTTTAAGAACTATGCAGAGTTCTGCTTCTCCAGGTATGGGGACAGGGTCAAGACCTGGAACACATTCGGTAGCCCCTACATGGTGAGCCACGCTGGACATGGTACTGGTGAGCATGCCCCTGGAGTAAAAGATTATGCGGTTGCAGCCTATCAGGTGAGAGCAATGGCTCTATAATTACATAACATACACTTCTTCTTTGTCATTCTTACATAGACCTTACGTCAAATCTTTTTTTTGATTTGCAGGTCACTCATAATATTATCAAGTCCCATGCTGAGGCCTGGCATGTCTACAATGACAATTACAGGGAGAAACAAGCAGGAAAAGTGGGTATTGCATTGCATGCTGACTGGGCTCAACCTCAGGACCCATCCAAACCCGAAGACATAGCAGCGGCAGAGCGTTACCTGCAGTTCATGCTGGGCTGGTTTGCACATCCCATATTTGTAGATGGAGATTATCCTCCGGCACTCAAGACTCAGATTGAACAGAAAAAAAATAACTGCCCCTCACCTGTGCCAGCAACACTCCCAGTTTTCAGTCCTGAAGAGAAGCAGCGGATACGTGGTACAGCTGACTTTTTCGGTTTAAACCACTACACCTCCCGTTTGGTCCACAACGCTGAAGGTGGCTGCAGCCCAGGACCCGAGAGTGTGGGTGATTATCATCCACACGTGGACCCCTCATGGCCCTCAACAGCTTCTACCTGGATCTATTCTGCACCTTGGGGTCTTCGAAGGATCCTCAACTACATATCCACAGAATACTTGAGTGTTACCAAAGTGCCTATCCTTATAACTGGGAATGGTATGCCCACGAAGTACGATGATGACCCATATAATGACACCCAACGAATAGAGCACATGAAGAGTTACATCAATGAGGCCTTGAAAGGTATAAATTCACAGAACTTGAGTGAAGGCTTTTTGCTACAGATATTATATATTACATTACAGAATGAATTATTTGTAAGTGGAGCTATCATTTGTTCTTTTCATGTTTGTCCTACAGCTTGTGAATACTGAGATAATTATTTTATTTCCAGTTACAACTGTTTCATAACTTGTCATAAAAGATCATGTTGAAAATGTTCTAACTGGCTGAATGTTGTTATTCTCTCAACAGCAATAAATTTAGATAAAATAAATGTTGAACGGTTTACTGTGAGGTCACTCATGGATGGTTACGAAGGTCTTCCAGGCTACAGCGAACGCTTTGGATTGCACTACGTCAACTTTGATCTGTCTGACAGAACCAGAACTCCAAAGCAGTCAGCCTACTTTTATTCTGAAATTATTGAGAGAAATGGTTTTGCCCCCAAAAAACAGATCTCTCATGCGTCGGCAATGACAAACATGAAGTACCAAAAGCTTGCCCCACTTCCACCTTCCACAGTTCCTTCCCAAGCCAAGTCTGTCTGGCAGAAATTTGCAGACCAAACTGATTTTCATAGAAAACTCTTCCACTACAACACTTTCCCACAAGACTTCAAATGGGGGGCATCATCTTCAGCTTACCAGGTTGAAGGTGGCTGGGATGCCGATGGAAAGGGACCAAGCATCTGGGATAAGTTTGTCCGCCTACCTAACGTTATTCCTGCTGATGGCAAAGGAGATGTGGCCTGTGACAGCTACAACCGAATTGAAGAAGACATTTATATGCTGCGAGGTTTAGGCGTGAATTCATACAGATTCTCTCTGTCCTGGTCCAGGCTCTTTCCTGATGGGCGAAGAACATCCATGAACCAGAAAGGTGTTGACTACTACAATAGGCTCATCGATAGCCTCATAGCAAACAACATCACCCCCATGGTGACCCTCTACCACTGGGACCTCCCTCAAGCTTTGCAAGACATGGGTGGATGGCAGAATGAGGCAATGATTGACATTTTTAATGAATACAGTGACTTCTGTTTTGCCACTTTTGGAGACAGAGTAAAATTTTGGATGACCTTCAATGAGCCTCAAACAATTGCATGGTCAGGTTATGGACTCGGACTACTTCCCCCAAGGGTTTCTGATCCAGGCGTTGCACCATACAAAGTTGCACACAACCTCATAAAAGCACATGCTAAAGCCTACCACACATATGATGATAAGTATCGCGCATCCCAAGATGGTCTAGTATCTATTTCCCTCAATGCTGATTTTGTTCAGCCGAAATATCTTGATAGTCCAAGAGAGGTGGCAGCTGCTGACCGCGCTCTGCAGTTCAAGCTGGGCTGGTTTGCACATCCCATTTTCAAGAATGGTGATTATCCCGATGCAATGAAATTTCAAGTTGGAAACAAAAGTGATCTCCAAGGTCTCCCAGAGTCAAGACTACCTACCTTCACTGATGAAGAAAAGAACTTCATCAAGGGAACTGCTGACATGTTCTGTTTAAATCATTTCACGACAAAGATAGCAAGCCATGAACCAAAACCACACATTCCTCACTCCTATCAATATGACTCAGAAGTGTTGGAAGAGGAGGTACCATGGTCAGCATGGACTGCAATTCAGGGCCAGACTGCTGTAGAATGGGGCATGAGAAGAATTCTTAACTGGATCAAAGAGGAGTATGGAGATCCAGATATTTATATTACTGAGAATGGAGTATCTACAGACCTTGGTACCACATATGATGACATTGACAGAATATTTTTCTTCAGAACCTATATTGATGAGGCTTTAAAGGGTGAGTGCTCATATCAGTAATTGAAGTAACAGCTCATAATGTGTGTGAAAACAGATTTAGGCAATGGCTTGTGGTTTGGGACAAAACAGTGAGGCTGTGGCTCTATTTTAAATAACCTTTTGAAATACATTTATCGTTGGGGCCACTTTATGTATTTTTCTGGTACAAAAATCTGTTGGACATATTATGATAGTTTTATCAAATCAGATGAAACACACACAGACTCTTTATTACCACTTGTTGGCCTGTGATCATCACAATATCAGAATATTACATAGAATTCTATAATATAAAACATATTGTTGACTTCCTATTAACAAATGCTACCTTGTTTGTCATTATTTTCTCTGTACCCGCATATCTCACACAGCTTATGATGTGGATGGTGTGAAGTTGAAGGGATACATTGCAGTTTCTCTCATGGATTCTTTTGAGTGGCTCAATGGCTACCTTAAATCATTTGGGCTGCTCCATGTGGACCACAACAACCCAAACCGGCCAAGAACCCCCAAATACTCTGCTCACATTTATCACCAAATAGTTCAGAACAACGGTTTCCCTGAGACAGAAGATGAGGTGGTGTTTTATGGTAATTTTCCCGAAAACTTTAAATGGAGCAGTGCTAGTTCGTCTTACCAGGTAACTGTGACACATCAGCAGATATAGTTGAGTGTCAGTTCTTTTTAAGATATCTGTTATCAGTGTACAGAAATTAAGCAAAAACGTTCATTTCAGATTGAAGGAGCATGGAGAGATGATGGAAAGGGACTGAGTATCTGGGATGATTTTTCCCATACTCCTGGAAAAGTGAATGGCGGTGACAATGGTGATATTGCCTGTGATAGTTACAACAAGATTGATGAGGATGTGGAGGTACTGAAGAAGCTGAAAGTGAAGAACTATCGCTTCTCTGTATCCTGGCCCAGAGTGCTTCCTGATGGCACCAAGAACAACATTAATGAAAAAGGACTGGACTACTACAGCAGATTAATTAACGCCTTGATAGCTGCAAATATTCAACCCCAGGTAGGTACTGATGGTCTTTATAACACTAATTATTAAATGTTTTCAATTTTAATGTCTCTCCTGGTAGTAGGAAGAACGACAACAGTGCATGTCGCTACAATTTAATATATCCAAGAAGATACAATTTGAACCAAAAGGGAAAAAAAATCTTGAGTAGGAAAAGTTAGTAATTCTATTCTGCAAACTTCTTCTCCTTTGGTTTTTTAGGTGACCTTGTACCACTGGGATCTGCCTTTAGCTCTTGAAAGAAATGGTGGCTGGGCAAATGAGACCATTGTCCAAAGATTCAGGGATTATGCTGATGTTTTATTCAGTCGACTTGGAGACCGAGTAAAGTTCTGGATCACTCTAAATGAGCCCTACATTGTAGCCAACCTTGGTTATGGATGGGGTTCCTTTGCTCCAGGTGAAGAAACATATCTTACCTTATCTCACAATATAGAAAATATTCTTTTTTTTTATAGATCAGTGCTGTCTACAATACATTTGTTTTTATTATTTATCAGAGTACACTGAAAATGTTCCAAAGCTGGAAATCAGTGAATAATTTCTGTATTGTTGTGCTTTACCAAAATTTTAAACATTTTTAATGATGGTTAGCAAATTGATAAGTATATTTTTGCAAACAGTTAAGAAAATCTATATACTATGTAATTAGGAATGGCAACAATTTTAATAATGTCTGTAATGTTTCATGTTTCAGGTGTTCAGGGTAAGCATTACATTGCAGGCCACAATTTGATCAAGGCCCATGCTGAGGCCTGGCACCTCTACAATGACAACTACAGAGCCACACAAGGTGGCCTCATCTCCATTACTGTCAATTCTGATTGGGCCGAGCCAAGGAATCCATACAAGCAGGAGGACAGAGATGCAGCCAACCGGTATTTGCAGGTAAACAAATTAATGTCAACACCATCAATGGTTCTTACACCCTCTCTTGAGTTTGTCACATGGCTGGGTTTCATGACATCAGGAGAGTTCAGACAAATTAAAGCTCTAAAATGCATGTGAAATGGACACTGAACTGCTTTTCAGGGAAACTCTCTGGGATGTGTTACTATACTGCACCACTCATCTCTCATTCCAAACATATCAACTTAATCATGTAACATATGATGCATCCTACAGTTCTTCCTCGGCTGGTTCGCTCACCCCATCTTCAATGGTGACTATCCTGAGGTAATGAGAACAACCATTCGTGAAAGAAGCCTTGCTGCAGGTCTCCCTGAGTCTCGGTAAATGAATAATTGTTTATACCAACAGGAGCACTGAAGTTATTTTAGTTTTTTTGATACAGTATTACGACATAGGCATATATTTGCTCTACACTCTTGACGCCACATTGATGCTTCCAAAAAGTAAATTCTGTTTTGCTCGACATACACTTCCACCACAATTTTCTCTTGTGATCTGTTTCAGTATTGTAAAAGTATGTGCTTAAATAAGGGTGTTCTTAATGTGTCGGATGAATATTAGAGTACATGTTTAATTTTAATGAAGGCAGCTTGGATTTGGTTAAAAAAAACAAAAAACAAACAAACAAACAAACAAACAAAAAACAAATACCCAAACTCTTCTTTCTAATATAGGCTTCCAGAATTCACCCCGGAGGAAATCAAAAGGATCAAAGGAACTCATGATTATTTGGGCCTGAATCATTATACCTCAGTTCTTGCATTCAATTACAATTCAGATCTTGTAAATCAGGACTACGAAGCTGACAGGTAAGTTTGAATTACCCAAAAATAGCATGTGTGAGGAGAAGGCTGACCCAAGAAAGAATTAAACCCTTAAATACATGTCATGTTCAACTGTCTGTTTTAAAACTGTCTGTTTTAAACAACACAAAGTAGATAGTAAAATACACAGGACGTATGTGAATCATGCTTGGCTAATATACAATCCAATATCCAGGCACACTGGAGTCATCTCTGACCGCAGCTGGTTGGAAACTGGATCCAATTGGCTGAGGATCACTCCATTTGGAATTAGAAGACTCCTTAGGTTCCTCAAAGAAGAGTATGGAAACCCTCCTATCTACGTCACAGAGAATGGGGTCTCAGAACACCACAGCCACGGCTTGAATGACTACCACAGATCATACTACTATAAAAACTACATTAACCAGGCCTTGAAAGGTAACACCACAAATAAACAAGTAGTGGATGGAATGAAAGACACTTCATTGCTCTTGTAGGACTGTTTGACTAAACTAAATTTTACTTTGTTTAACTTTGTAAACCTGTCTTTAATTGTACAGCTCAGCAAGAGAATTTTTTGTTATTAACATTAGCAACTGAATACCAAAAAATATCCTAAAGTCTAATTTAGTCAAGTTTTATCAAGGTTTGTATGTGCATGTTTAATGCATCTGTTTTTGGTAATCTTTTAGCAACCATTCTGGATAAAGTCGATCTGAGGGGCTACGCTGCCTGGTCCTTGATGGACAACTTTGAGTGGGCTTCTGGCTACGCTGAGCGCTTTGGACTTTTCTATGTGAACTTCACCGATCCCAACATTACACGCACCCCTAAGAACTCAGTTTCTGACTATGCCTCCATCGTGCAATGCAATGGTTTCCCAGACCCGGCCCTTGGACCCCATGAATGTATGATTGTTGAACCTGAAGGTAATGTAATACTGAGTACAGATTAAAAACAATATAGAAAGTGTAGGATTTAGCAGGGAGTAATTCTCACGTTTTTACTCTGAGTTTTCTGGAAACACACTTGCAAATCCATGTAGGTTATACACAAAAAATTAAAGCGGATTTGATCTTAATAAAAATATATGGCTGACAGTAATCAATAATTGTTTTTTTCTCATTTCCTCTTCTACTTTTTCAACAGCTACAACAACAACAACAACTGCCCCAACCACCCCTGCGTCTTATTACCCGGTGGACTTCTTGGGTCTTGAACTTACACCTGATGATGCTGGAGTTGGTCTTTATGTCCTTTTTGCACTTTTACTTGTGAGTGTACTTGTTGTCATCTTTGGTGCGTGCATGCTTATGAAATTGAAACGCAAGTCAAGGAAAGCCAAAAAGGAAACGATTAAGTTGGAGGGAATGTGAGAGAAGTTTTGAAAGGGGAATTGAAATCTTTGTGACCAGCCAATTTTTGGTAGCTTTTATAGATCTTGATCATATGAATCTTTCTTGGTGAATATAAATAAATGGCTGCTTATTTGTGTGCAGAATGAATGAAACTTAGCTTAGTCCCCCATCCCAAAACAATATGTATGTAAATATGTGTGAGTATATAAATACACACTTTGTTGTTTAAAGTTCTAGGGCAGATGATTTCAATATTATTCAGGCCTTAATACAACTATAAATGATTTTTTTTCTGATTTCCACAGGCCCTAAGAGAGAGAAGAGGGCCTAAGGGATGTATTTATTAAGTTTTTACTCATCTAAATGAGAAATTTAACTTTTTAACTTTTAACTTTTTTTTTCCACTATTACTGCTCCTTTCGCTTCTTGCTACACTAAATAAATTGCTAAATGTTGTATTCAAAACTGTGTCATCTGGTTTTTTATATAATATTGTGATCTTTGCTACTTCAGTGATTATTCTGAGAAATAAAGACTACTTGTGACATTCGCAGACACTTGTGTCAGTGTCAGTGAAAGACCTCTGGATGGCGCCACTGAATAACTTTTAAGTGAACTTTGAATTCTGAACCAAAGTTAAAACCAAGGATAGAGATGGTCATGAAAAATGGATAGTTAATTAAGAAAATAAATGAGAAACTTTGCTCTGTAGAAGGATTTACACTGACTTAATGCAACACATTGCTTTTATTGTTTATACAATTTGCTCTTTTACCATTTTGATTGACTGGGCTGTTTTCAAGAGCCTGATAGAGATAGAAAAAATTGAATGGTTTAATGAGTTTTGAAACTGAAATCTGCAATGCTTAAAGAATTTCCTTAAAGGGCTAACACAGCAGCTTATTTATTCATTTCATAGCTGTCAGGTGCGTCATCAGACTTCAACTGTTGAATAATCAATGTAAGTGACTGTCAGATCTGCTTAAGTGCACCTCACCGGGAATTCTTAGGAGGGTAAAGGGTATTTTACACCTTCATTTTTTTCTATTACTACGCAATAGGGTCTTGGAATTTGAACCCTGAACTCTCAGGGCACAAACCCTCACTTTTAGCTTCAATTGCCAGTGCTTCATTAAAGGCCCCTGACCTGAAAAGCCATCACAGCCCAGAGGAGGCAGTCAGACATGCCCCTGCATGTTTACTCAATAACATGATCCACACAAACAGCTCTTCCCTGACACAGGGCTCACAGGACAAATAGGCATCATCTCTGCACTCTTGCTAGGATATCTACATCTGGTCTCCAGGACGACCTGCCATCTTGACAGGATGTGCAGATTAACGAACGGTGGGTGTCGGTTCTGTATGCACCCCCCCTCTGCTTGCTCCTGAATAGCTTCGATCAACAAGGGGTCTGTTCAATATCTGAAACCACAGAGTCTGTCAGGATGGGGAATGAGTCAGACTGGAAGAAAACACATTTGCTCATAGTTTCATGGAATGTTTTCAGGTCAGCTTAATTAGCTTGCATGAAAGTTTGATGACTTGCACATGTATGAGTGGCTGCCAATTTGAGAGTTATACACACTCATATGAAATACAGTGAAGACTGAGGAAGTCTAACTGTTAGAAAAAATTGAAGTAATTGCTTACATTAACTCAAGTGAACAAAAAATAACAGGCTGCACGCTGAGTATCAACATCAACTTGGTAGTTCAATCATTAAAATCTAGCGTCAGCAGCAGCAGTTTATCAGTTTATATATTTAGGTGTGTTGGTGTGCACCTAAACCGAAATACATGACAGCTAAATAACAACAGTCTGGCAATGCAGGATATCCTCTATTAAACAATATGTTGCAACACAATCTTAAAAAAAAGGGCAGAACGTTGAAATGACAAAAAATGAATAACTAACTGGTGCTATAAATGTATTCATACAGTTAACTATCGAGTGTTATTGTCCTCAAAGGTCCCATATTATGCCCCTCTTTGACAGTGTTAATAGGTCTCAGAGGTCCCTAAAACAAGTCAGTGAAGTTTCTTGCTTGAACCACCACTCGGATCACGTGCATAGGCATGACTGTATACCCCTCTTTTCCGCCTTTTTTTGAAGGCACTGTTTTCATGCATGTAGCTTTGAATGCAAATGAGCTTTGGTTTGTGGATGTGGCTTCACCCAAGACAAGATACCCTTGGTGTAGATATCCTGCCCGTAACAGACTCAGTGTGTATTGATATTAACACATAGGAGTCATCATTATGGACGAGTCTTTCCCCTCTGCCAAGCTTATAAATATGAACAATAAATTGTTTAATGTTATCTATGTAAATTTAACAGATGGTTTGTAATTTTACTTTTATCGCAGACGCAATGCTAATGTCGATTCACACTTGAAAAGGGAATTTCCATTGCCTTTAAGCATTAAGCTAACAGGTTATGTGAATAATACTTCCTTGTATTTAGTGTGCAGTCCTACGACTGTTGACTTCATTCCAAGATTTAGGATATTAAAGTAAACTAAACAGCATGTCAGTGAGAAATTTCAGACAGCCAGGGACTTAGTTTTGGGTAGATGTCTCTCTCTCTATACTGCATGCTCTGTTGTACCAAAATGTAGTACTATTTGTTTTATGTGAATAGATACTAGGGAGTACAGACATAATTTGGTCAGTACCCCTGTTGGTACCCAACTCTAGTGACTGACTCTTATTAACGTACGCTCCAGCACCTAAGCCCACAATAGATGCTATCTGTAATAGCTAAGGAGGTAACGTCAGGTTGAACTGGCTAAATATATGGTAAAGCAACTTAAACATAGTAATATTCATCTCTCCCTGACTGGAGTTGGGTCAGATGGTGCTGATCCAAACTTGAGCTTCAGTTCTGAAGCTAATCCTGCTTTACTACTGCCCCTAAATGATGAAGCAGTCCAAAGTGAAATGGTTGGATCACACATGCAACCGTTCACTATGGGTTAGGTCTGGCTCTCCACTAGTTCTTCAATGGGTTCAGATGTTGGGATTAGATGAAGACTATTTGTGCTTTTTCCTACAGCCAACAATACAGCAATTAGCGTGCTTTTACTGTATGTTTAACATCTCTGCTCCAGCCCATTAGCAAGGACAAAAATGGTTACTGTGGGGTAGACACACTGGGATTCAGGGGGTGGTACACACACCCAGTTCTGGGAGAGTCATCTAGCTTGAGTTGTGGCCACTCCCCTTAAGACGTCATATGGGGAGCAAATATCTTTTCTTTTTCCTTTTTTTTCTGGGGGGGCAGGCTGGGAACCCATAATTTTTGTTGGAGGCCCTCATGAAAAAGTACATTTTGTTTAATTTCGGAGCTTTGAATTCAGAGTCGATCATTTAACCAAAAATCAATTAGAGCTGAACACCTCCAGAGACAAATGATATTGTTTTAATTCAAATAAAAGTCTTTAAATGTCTGTCAAACACGGTACAACAATTAGCTAAATGTACCAATGATATGTGGCGAGAAAACATATTGTTATGGATTGCTTTAGCACCCTAGCTTGTTTTTTTATGTGAATTATTTTTTAGTGATTTCTAAATTTACTTAAGGGTGCACTCATAATCGATGCAGATCAACGATGGTACACTCAAGGCCTCCAACAGAAAACCACTAATTTACATTATATTTAAATTTTATCACAATGGATATCATTATATGCCTCTGGCCACTTGAAGACACTTGTTCTTAATCTGTGTCCATGACAACCTTCTATGTACAAACAAACAAAACAAACATATGCTATGTATTACACACCTGCTGCTTGCACAACCTCTCCATGCTGCATCGACACAAAGATGAGATTTGATGTTCCACTTTTAATCAAAGGCTTGCTGGGTGGAGCTCTCCCCTTTGTGTCATGGAAGCAGAGTGATGGTGATTGCAAACTGCTGCATGCCATCTTTGCTCCCTGGTAGGCCCTCTGCTTTATGGGCACACGATGGAACATTTGCTCTCATCAAGAGCTTTTCAAAGCAAAGAAAATAGAACTTTGCTCTGAAGTGTCAGTTTGTTATTGCTATGCTGCATGTGACTGCTATTTATATCATAAATTTAGATATTTAGCTCCTTTTCCATCATTCCAATCCAGTCTGAGATACGATTAATGCTTACAATGCGTTTTAGAAAAGCCATACTAGTTTTTTGAGATTAGAAGGCATTTTTTTCACTCTTACTCTCTTTCCAGGAAAGAGGCTGAGATCTTCCTAGTTGAAACATAAGACCGGGAAAACATTATTGTTAAAGAATCATGTGGGATGAAACGCTGGAATTGGAGCCTCCCAAAACGGAGGGGGAGTATTTTCATTCCAGTAATAGCAATGTGATACTCCAAGAATGTTTCCAGCTGAGCCAAGGCTGCCGGAGCCAGCACCTTCTGCAACACAAATCTAAAGGTTAAACCTGGTGTCATTCTTTTTAAGTCCATTTTAGAAAACATCACAAACTTTCTACTGTGCATCACACCAAAAGCTCTTCGAAACATGTATATTTGAACATCTCTGAATCAGAACTTGAACAATGTTTGAAACTCAGCTGGTTTAACTACTGTAATGTCTGATATGACTAATTTCAGCTCTGTACCAAGGTGTCACTGTGAGCATGACTCCCATTTTTGAATTACATTGGAAAATTTTCAGTTATGACCGTAAAACAAACTATTCACTTGTATTTAGTCTGTAAAGAATTAAAGTAATAAATAGTTGTTGGGTGTTGTTGTGTCTGCTTCCCGCGGCAACCTTACATGTGAAAATCCAGGTTGGTGAACATGATGCTGTGTGTTACTTTTATGAGTCTTTAAAGTGAAGTGAGTTCTTCTAACTATCTTTCACACACACACACACACACACACACACACACACACACACACATTAGCTTTTCTTTGAAACTGCAGCTGTTGATTATTTTCATTATGTATTAATTTGCTGATAAGTCCCTTGATTCAAATGATGATTGTTTGGTATG
>JAUZTA010000006.1:18997082-19016043 GCA_034780835.1 Ctenochaetus striatus | reverse complement strand
AATATTTTTTTCCTGTCAAAGTGTTATATAGCCTCATAGATATAGACTATAGTCTATAGTAGACTTTAACAAAAGAATTCACAATATTAATATTATCAGAGTAACTACAAAATTTACAAATAAATAAATAAATGACTAATCCTTTGGTCACATTCATTCCTAGCTTTGTTTGTTGTATGTTTTTTTACTGCTCTTTGGAAAATGAAATGCACGATAGTGAACAAAAAGAGCCACTTATTAAAAGAGCAAAAGAGTATTTAATTTGATTTGATTTGATTAAAAGAGCAAGTAAATGATTTAAAAGGCATTGTATTATTTGCACATCATAAACATGTATGTTAATTACATAGTATCAATATTTCATATTGCAACAAACTTAATTCCCGTGCAGACTCCAGGATGTCGTAATAAGAAAAGAAGAGGACAAAATCAGAAAGAATAAATTTAGCAGAAAGTCATTCCTTTTAGCTTTCTTAAACACTGATGTTTTGCCAAAATAATTAACTGTTGAGTGCCACAGAAAAAAAAACACATGTACAAACATAATGAATAAACAAAGTAACACTTATAAGTGTAAACAACAGTGATACACACCTGCGTGACCTGTCGTGAGTCCCCTCACGCTGACATAACTTTCCCATCAGCTGTCAGTCATCCTGTCCCGAAGACCCCGCCCCCTACGGAAACACGGGAGGTTGTCCGACACGTGATGAAGTCAGTATGGCGGAGCTGTTGGCTGAATGATCCTTAACGGCACCGACGGGTCCTAAAACCCTGCCCTGTGGATGCTCCACAATAACTGGGAGAAAACCGGCCAGTCGCGCACAGAGGTGCTCGTTTCAGGTACAGATTCTTTATGACTTTGTAAAAACAGAAAAACACATTTCACTCTTCGACTTGACGTGCAGAGCCGTGACTTTAAAAAAATGTTTCTCTTGTTGTAACACAAGTCTATGCGCTTTTTCCTCCTCGAAGTCAAACAGAGTTGCTGCTTTTCTGCTAAACTTGATTTTTTGTATCTATGAGTTTGTGTCGTATGTTAAAGCCTCCATAAGCTCAGTGGACGTGTTACGCAAGACAGATGTTGTTGTTCGGTATTTCTAATTTAGTGAGGATTTGAAATCTGTCGACTCTTCGTGTTGTGCAACATTGTTGCCCCGCCACCTTCGCTGCCAGACTGAAGTCGGACTTTAAAAGTCACTGTTAGCTACAATGTTTCAAAGTCGTCTGAAACACGCTGTCACGACGGAAAAGTTGCTTTTGTGCGCAGGAGACGCTTCTTGCTGCGACTTTTCCAACTTTTCACTTTCTCTTTTCTGCGTCGCGCTGCAGCTCAGCGCCGTTCGCTGTCATATTGTTTTCCTTCCAAGTGCGAGGTGAGCGTAAAGAGTTACCAGATGTACCGGGAGTTCAGTGTCCCAGTTAAACCCGCTGGTACCAGCAAAGCTCATCACACAGGGCGACTGAGTGTGTCTGTGCAGCACAAAAAAGGTGCAATAACACAAGGTCCCCTTAAAGCCATTTCCTCAGATATACACAAGATAACACACATCATTACTTTCTTTCGTGTGTGTGTGTGTGTGTGTGTGTGTGTGTGTGTGTGTGTGTGTGTGTGTGTGTGTGTGTGTGTGTGTGAGCGAGCAGCCACAGCGTTGGGTGTAAACTTGCGTCTTCATGAAATGTAAACACAAGAGAGCAGCAGCAGGACGACGCTGAAGTTAGCTTCCGATTAGCAATTTAAGGGGAAAGTTAAGGAAAAATTGAATGACAATATCTTCATTTTTTGCACTTTTTGTTGTTGTCAAAGTTGCAGACATCCCACTTAAAGCAAAAACAACGCTGACGATCCTTAGTCAGATTTTGCAAAAGCTTTATTTTCTGGTGGAAGCAGAATGCACAGATTTCTCTGAGTTATTTGAATCAGCTCACATATAATGATTTTGGCTTGCTGGATGAGGGGAAAAGTGGAACAGTTTGGTTTTACAAGGAGAATAAAGGTTTCATAAATCTTCGCTTCTCTGGGTCTGTGGGTCAGATTTAATAAGTCCTGGTAAAGTGTTTATAGATCTGCTTTAATGTGATTGGGAAGGTAAAAAAAGTACTGAAATCCCATTTTGTGTTTCCTCAAATAGAACATTTTTACAAATCTGATGTGTGCTCTCAACGGTTATTGGAGTCTGTTGGTTGACAACTGTTAAAGTGAGGTTTTTTAAAGCTGCCCTGGTCTATTGTTGTCTGGATGGAGTTGGATGAGAGGGGATTGTGAACAGCGATGCTTCAACCAGGATGTCTAACACTCTTTCACAATGAGAAGTGGTACAAAAAAAAGGAATACATTGTAACTCAGTTTTCCCTTGCCTTGTCTCTTAAATGCCAAATCAAAACTGCACATTGGAAGCTAACTTCGGCATGGCAGCAGGGCTGTGCCTCTCTGCTCTGCTGAGACTCCTTTAAGCCCTCACCAGCGGAAACTATTCCCTCAGCATTACAAGCTCTGGAGGACTGCCGGTGCATGCTCGTAAACTCCAGGCCCCACAGGAACAAGGTCACTGCAGCCCTAAAAAAAAAAGGAAAAAAAAGTGGCTCAGAGGATGAAGTCCAGTACTTTAGCTAGGTCCCCTTTGTCCAAACTGTATCTTCTGTTTGCTCTTCCTTTGTAGAGGAACATCTCTCCGCAGAATTTGAAGTCTTAAACTTACATAGGACTGAAGATTTCGATGCACACATGTAACTTAAGGCATCAGATGGATGCCTGCACAGAGTAAACCCAGCTTCTCGTTGACTTGAAATCCTTTTTTTCTAAATTAATTTGCGAAAGCCACAATTGTTCTTCAACTTAAAGGGAAAATTCACTACAATTTGTGTAGCAGAATGTGTTCAATCGGAGCTTTGAATTCCTCAGTATTTGCTAGAATTGATCAAGAAAGCTGAGTTCCTTTCAAAGCCAGCTTTTAAATTTGAAAGTTGTCTGAAAGTTTGTTATATAAAAAGTTTTAACCGAAGCTAATAATAGAGAAAGCTTTAACATCCAGATGACCTGTAGAAAAACAAAATTATTTGTTTAAATTCCAAAGATAGTTACTTTTATAATGTCCTAAATTAGTGGAAAAATGTACAAAAAAAAGATAAAAGTTTGTGGTAGAATAATAAACTTTTATGACTCATTGGGATAAAAATGAATTTACTAATCTAAACATACAGTTTTGAGTTTATTTAGTAAAGCAGCCCACATAGTAACGCTGAGATAATAAGAGAGATGTTTTATTTCATGGGGGTATTACTGTTCATTACTGACTCATGAAATGGATTAGGATGCTCTGCCTTTAGAAAAAACATCATTAATATAAAGTAACTTTCATGTTCTCATAATTTTTTTTCCTTGAATTTTGCAATAAAAGGGATGCTTTCTAAATTGAATCCAGTCCGTCATACTGGCTGGCTCGCGGGCCAACTTGCACATTAAACCCGTACCAAAGTTTTAGAGCATTTCATTCTTGTTCTTTACTTGACCAGAGTTTGCCTCTTGTAATCTCTTAATAAGCTCATTTAGCTCAGTTCCATTGTGCTTTGTCAGGGCCCAAGCATGACTTTCCAACTTCCTCCCATCATTTAGCACAAGCTGGCACTGGGAAAGCTTGCTTGTTTGTGGACATTTTGTAGATGTTGTCACGCTAACGGATACTAATGGGGTCCATTAAGGCTACCGTTGTGCTTAGGGACAAATAAGGTGACAGGACCCTGTAAAGCAGAGACACATTCACGCAGCAGGAATTTTGTAAGCTGCTTGGCAGAGTCTTCCCTCCAACCCACTGTGGTTGAGCATATTATTGTATCTTTGTTTTCTGTCCCTGTTCATTTGTTTGTCTGTCTCTCCATTACACGCGATGTTTGAGAAGCCACTAATACAGCCGGATAAAACTCTGGAGAAGTCAGTTCACCGCAGGCTTTTTCAGAGAACAATCTTTTTATTGCCAATCATTGGATCCAACCAAACATTTTGACATTGAATTTTGTTTTGCTCATTTATGGATCAAGTAAACATAAAACATCAAGGGCAGAGTAATCAATCACAGTCAACTTGCCTTTTCTCATTAGGCTTACTGTTGTGAAACTTAATAAAAGAAAGGAAGTTGGATATTGGCCAGAGAAGCAGTAAAAGTAGACAAGAGGAAGATTCAAGGCAGTAAAAGGGACACAGAGCGTTTAATGGGCAGCTATACAGAAGCTCTCAGCCTCAACTGATGTGATTTGAGGCTTGATGAATCCTTGTGTTGATCCTTGTGGTCACCCAATGAGTTCATGGATGCGAATCATTCTTCCAGATCCAGCCCCTTATGCCCCGGTGTGCCTCACAACTCCAATAATAAACCAGTTTTAGCTTCTTTGTGCTTCGCCGGGACCCTGTCCTGACTTTGAACCCATCCTAGCTTCCCAAACTCAGTTAGCAAGTGTTGGCAGTTGGCAAAGACATCCTTGTTTGTGGACATGTTGTGGCTGTCACGCTAATGGTTTCTAATTGAGTCTATTAATGGCACTGTAGTGTCGGGTAGGAGCTTGGTGACAGGACCCTGTGGTGCACAGGCACACTCGACCAGCAGGACTGTACAAACTGTCCCAGCACCCTACCCGATTGTGAAGCCATTCTTACACCAAAATTAGCATGTAAATTAAGAGTTTCACAAACAAAAGTTAGTAGAAGAGTTCGTCTTCAGGCTCTTTTTTTTTTTTTTTTATTTGATGTGTCACATTTGACGTCTTGACTGCACCTGGAAAAATAGAAACATCGGTCACTTTTTTATTCCTTTAACTACAATCTCTTTTTGAAACTCATCAGCATCTGACCAACAGAAGACTGCTTGGAAAACGATGGGTGGTGTTGTTGTGTACCGTAGTGTCCCGAATGCTGAGAACCTGTGTCCTCGTTTGCCCTTCCCTTTGCATCAGGAGAAGCTTTCCCTCCTCATTGTCCTGCCAGTTCTTAATCTTGCACAACATGAAGAACAAGATCATCATTGCATGCTCTTTCTGTACATTAACAAAGTTATAAAAATGTTCGAATTCAATATGGACCAAAGCATCACACCCAAAAGGGCAAATATTAGTGTGTCCAACAAGGACAGTTTGGTAGATTGGAAATTGCAAATCAGCAAAGCAAATTCAGTGAACATTTTTGGTTGTTAAGACTCAATTGTTTGCAATTGTACACAAATTATAGATCTATTTCACATGAGACAACAGCTTACATTAATGTACAGAAGTTGGATTTGAGGGTAGACTGTGTGATATGATTGCTTTTCTGCCTAATGCCTGTTTGTTCTTTTGAATAGGACAACCTAACTTGTAAGTGATCTCTCAGTGATCACAAAGCAGTTTGAAAGATGAAGTCAAAAGTCAAGTATCCATTCATATGTACCAAAAGACCAAAATAGCCAACAAGATTTGACATTTTAGTTGCTGTTGTAACTAATCCATCTAGTTATTGGGCCATAATGTAGCATGTTCCGATCTCCTTTTCCATTTGTTGGATTTTATAGCACTGTCTATCCACAAAATGGGATACAAAGCCACAAAGGCAAAATTATCATCTCAACATCTGACTCTAAAGACGCTAATAAACAGCTCAAGTCGACCTCAGTTATCATCGTCATGCAGTCAGGCGCTGAGTCAAAGTTCAGAGAATTTGAACTCAATATGATTCAGTGTTTTTCTTTACTAGTTTAGTGTGAAGTCTTACTGTTTCCTCAGTTTTGGCGTCAGTGCTCCATCCATAAAAAATGACTCTACTTTGTGGTCTGATCATGTGAAAGCAACTTCACACATTAACTTCCACTGTACAAAAGCTCAATGACATAAAAAAAAGAGTGCTCTCATTAAGAAGAAAACCTCCTTCTCTGTGAATAACGGAAGATTTATAAAGGGTGATGTGGATAATCAATAACATAGACAGTGAGAGCAATCCGTGAGTTAAAGAGCGAGAGTGACATTGAAACACATGAAGAATGTTTGTAAAGAAAAAGGAAGCAGAGTGGGCATTTGTCATTTACAGGATTTGGCACACTGCATGGAAAGATGCTACTTCCTGCTTTTTATTTGACTCAGAATAGTTCGCCTTTTGTTGCCAGGGTAACAACACACGAGTGTTTGAATGTCCATAACTTTCAAAAGACCTGTGTGTGTTTGTACGTTCTCACTTTATGCTTTTTGTTACAGTGAGCTTGTTGACGACAGGGCAGACTATAAGACTGCTTTTTAAAAATGTATAAAGAAGAAGTGAATCTCACAAAGGGTAAAAATGAGATCTGAAACACAGGAATGTGTTTTAAATTCTTGGCATGTGAAAACATTTACACATTTGTCCGTTAACCACGTCTACTACAGTTAATAATTAGGTGTTTCCTCAGCTGTCATCTGCACAACAAAAGACACAGACTATCCAAGAGCCTTATAATGGTGTGCCATCAGATTTGATGCCAGCAGCCTTAATCCTCAACCCAACATGTCTCTCTTAGTTTTATGGGAATACTCACACACACACCCACGAACACACACATGTACAAACACACACACATTTGTGTACAGAGGAAACATGGGAAACTCCAGGTTTTCCTCGACTTAAAACTTTCTGCACACCTGTAGAGCTGAAGCAGTCTGGCCTTGATAAGCTGATCTCAACTGAGTTCATATTCATATTTATCTCACATATTCTTTTAATATGTCTCTGTGCCTCTGACCTTCATAGTACAACAGTGTGAGAGGGATGCAATGCAGACGTGAGTCATTCAGTACAAGCTGTTCAATGATAGTGATGTGAGTGTGACGTTTTTTAGCTGCGGGTAGCTATGGTTCAGCTACAGTCCATGGAGGGGGGGGGCACATGATACGTGTGCTGTCTCCTTACTAAGGATCGTCTCAGGTGCAACCAAGCATCACAGCAATTCATGCAGGTTTGTGCAAAGGCGTGGGAATGTCGACCTGTTTGAAAATGCAAGTTAAAGCTTTGTACTTTCAAGCGGCAGGTTTGTTCAGCTCTGCTCGCTCTGATTGGCTGCTCAGCTGATTAGCAACCACTTCAGGTTACGTCACTCCAGAGGTTTCACATTTTTGATTCGAGCCTGATTAATAATGGTCTCTTGACAGCCCTCCCTCCACTCAGATTTGAACGTCTGCTGATCTTTCTCACCAAAGCAATGCAAAATAAAACAAACTGTAAGCATGGCCTTGTACTACAAATGCACTTTAAGTAACTGATGTTTTTATGGGATGTCCTGCACAACTCATATGACAGGTCTTAAGCCCAGTGATATGATTTTGGGTGTCAGTCCTATATATTCAGTTTTATCTGAGTTTATGTACTTCGAAATAAAGCAGAGAAATATCGTTCATGTTCGGCATCTTGGCTCTGAAAACCTCACTACTTGCAGAGGCAGAAGTGGGAGTGTTGATGGCAGATATTTTCCCCCCAGAGACTCGAGTCCTGGCCTACAGGGGCAGGCTGCTGTGTTACTCTGGGTCCAAGCTATCAGAGCTCCGGATCAGGAAAAATGATCCCTCTGTTCCACTTGATGCCCAAACTGCTGGTCGTGTCCCTGTTCAATCAGCAGCTGATTGATGTGATGTCCTGCGGTCACAGCTGTACTTCACTTGTAAACATGAACAAGCAGCAGAGACTATTGTGTTATCGCCAGGTCCTTTCAATCCAGATTGGGTGTCACTTGCTCCTCTCAAACGTGTGCTCACTCACTCTCCTTTTCTTCTGATGTCACCTGTGGGACACTAGCCCCTTTTACACGGCTTGTTTAAGGCAAAAAATGCGCTATTATTGCATCTCACCATTCTGTGTAAAAGTTACGAAGGTGAAATGTGGCAAACCGAGCCAGATAGAAAGGTAGTAATGGTGTGTAATCAATGTCTGTCTAAAAAGTTGTGTTAGCATGCTAGGATATGGGTGTAATGTTTTGATGCAGTGTGTAAACCACTTCCAACTTCTAGCTCCTAACTCAATAAAGGAGACAACAATACCTTAGTTCTTCTTACTTTCCCAGTAGAGACGACAGAGTTGACTGCCATTAAACAGAGACAGTAAATGATTGTTATTGCTTTGTGTTGTTGTTTAGAAAAGGCTGACGTTTATCTTAGACGTCATAATAGATGATGACGCCGTTGTGTTACACATCACGCCTGTCATACTTGGCATGTTTTACAAATCTGGTACGCAATCTCAAATTTCGTACACTGAGGTGACGTTTTTGCAGACATTGTTATTGTTCTTTGTTAAGACAGTATTGTGTCATCTCTGTGTGTAAAAAGGACTGCAGACATTAAGCCTCCCTCCATCTAAAGGAGAAAGGCTTCAGTTTGACAAAGTCGTGTCCTCAGTTGAACCTGCAATAGTGTAGACACATCTCACTTATCTGCCAGCAGTGAGCTTTTGTTCTTTTATTTTTTCTCCTGCTTGAAATGTTTTCTTTCCAAGCTAATATTACTCTCCGTAAAGACTCTACACCTCGACTATTTTTTGCCAACAACAAAGAAAAATCAGGAACATGTCAATCAATAGCATACGGGCAGCTCCACTAATCCCACTCACTGGCTGAATAATTCATAGTCAATTAGAGCTGAGAGGCTGAAGCTGTCTTCATGGCACAAGTGCATTTTCAATGATTCATTTCATGAGGTATGCAAGGGGTCTCTTAATTGTTGTTTACTGCTCGCTACCCGACCACATGTTATTTTTATGCCGTCGTGATTACTCCCGGCAGCGCTCAGAGTGCTTGGGAAATGAAGTCCATTAAGGGGTCTTGAGAGCTGTTTTTCCTGTCGAGCGCCACGAAACGTTTCCAGGTTCAAACTTAACTGCACGAGAACAATAAATCTCGACCAATCTCAAGTGTCAGAAAATGAGACGCGCAAAGTGATGCAGGTGGTATTTTTTAATGGTCCTGCAGTGCGGCAGAAATACCAGCAGTGTTGCACAGAGCTTCATTTTTTTAATAGGATCCCAGAAGAACAGTTTAAATAGCAGAAAAAAAAGTGAAATCATATGGAAGGAGCATTAAAAACCACACAAGCACAGCTGACAGCTGACCAGTGCCACAAACTGCAGGTTAATGGTGTCAGTAAAAGAGCAGACTTGGCTTCCCCTCTGAGCTGCACCAGGTTTTGTTTTTGTTTGAGTGTGGCAAAGGGAGAAAGTGAGAGGACTGGATGCCTGAGGTGACCGCTGACATAGTATGACAAGCTGTAAAAGCACAGCCTGAATTCTTGTGTGACAGACGGCTCCTTTGAAAAAAACCAAAAAGAAGTAGACGGCTGGATCTGAGAATGGCACCGCTGCCCTCCAGCCGACACACTGGGGGCTTTTTTTTTCTGACTCCTGACACCTTACTTTGAGTCTGAGTCCACACGTACACTGATTTTTTTTTATTATTCAAACAGGGTTTTTCCCTCGCTCGTTCTCAAAAATAAACCTGTCTGAACACGCACTGATTTAAATAAATTGAAACACAAGAGCACAACTGAAGTGCTGTCATGAGCATGCCAAACCAACAGGCGGCAATATAATATTGAACCCTTGACATATTGGCCATCAGAAGCTTAAAAAGAAGATATTTTTTGAAGGCTACCTGCAAAATGATTCTTTTAGATAACCTGTTGAGTTAGCGGCTGAGATTTTTAGTGACCTCTGATGCTACTGATCCTTGGTATAGTGAGAGAGTAACTGTACATTAATGTAGAAAGTCCTTTAAGTAGGTTAGTATCAGCACTCTATCATCTTGAGTAAACAAAGAAAATTAACATGCACACTGTCGCACATCAACACTACAAACTGCTGTTGAAATATCTTCACCCTTGCTGTTGTTTCTCCAGAAGATCAGTTTCCAGTGGCCTAAAACTGCTGATGTGCATGGACGTTTTGACCAGTAACTGTATTTGTGTGAATGATGCTTGAGACTGCAGGTGATCAAATTGTTGTCTGCATACATGAAACTTTTAAAATGTCTAGTTAGATGTCAACTCAGTGTCTTTGAAAGTGTGAGGGCAACCCCAGAGGATTTAAGAATAACAAAACATCCTAATATCCCTTCAGTGAGATGCCTTTAGTTCTTCACGTTCCTCTCTAATGAACGAGCCGGCCCTCTGTTTAATTTGTCATTCACTTAAGGGACTGCTTCTCTTCTGCATTAATTCCTGATAAGTGAAGTAAGACTCCGGAGAATCCTGGCGGGAACGACTTTCCGTGAGCTTTCATTTGGCCTCGCAGTGCTCGCACCTTCTTTCCACTGAACTCATTCATTTGACAGTGATTAGGCTCAGCAGCTTTAAAGTAACAGCAACTACAAAGAGACTGTGTGTGTGTAAAGTGTAAGTGTGTGTGCACCTGTATGTATGTATTTGTTGAGAGGGATGGGAAGGGAGCACCCCCCCCCACTTTATTGTGGCCTCTGTGGTATTTCTGGTGACTGATTTTAGCTCTCATTACCACTTGTTTGTGCTCAGCTCTGTTGATGCCTGGCAAAAGCAGCAAAGGTTTTTTTTTTTGCTCCTGTTAGGGTTGAATAGTTTGAGGCTTCCCTGGTATGTGTGTTTACATACGTACTGGCAGTTTTGATTGCATCACACACGTACACACACACACTCACACACGCACACAAGCAAACACCAGACATTATAAAAACTTTCCTTCCTCTTTCTCTTCTGCTATCGTCTCTGCAGTGAGTCTAAGCCTCTGTTTGTATTTCATTACGGGCTCAGAAGAGCCTTTTATTAAGGCGCAGACGTCCACACCTGACCGTGCAAGCTGTGGAAGTGAAGATTCAGTCATGTCACTGGAAGCTGGCAAACGTTGAAACTCTCGGAAAATCCCGTTTCATTAATTGTGTTCAAAGCTGTGCCAGAATTTGACATTTTTTTTTAAAATTTTTTCTTTCTTTGCAGACCATCAGTGTGTATTTTAGCATTTAGATTCAGCTACGAGACCACATGAAGAGCTTCGCCTGAGTGGGTGTGGTAACAGCAATGACAATGAATTACATTACTAGCTGTTTATTATACTTTTAGATTATGTAAACATGCTGTGATTTTAGTGACTCCAGATGGTTCAAATGAAATCACATTCATTTAATAAAAAACAGACACATGATTCAACTCTCACTCGGAGGATGCCAGTGCTGTTTTACATTCTTCTCTTCTTTTTTTTCTCCCCACAATAAACCAAATGATTTTTATTAACATGGTCAGAATATGAGCTACAAGGGAATTACTGAACTTATAATTGGTGTACCGCATCAAACAACAGCATAAAAAAAGAAAGTTTACTGCAATTTAATTTTAGATTTCCTCTGTTGTTTGTTGTTGTTGGCTGTGACTTGTGTCGTCTGTGGCTGGTAGCAGCACCTCTTTTCAGCGAGTCCAGCTCACCTCTGACCATGCATATGAAACACTTCACTCACAGCAGTTAGAGTATGTGCTAATTTCTGAATATGATAGAGAAACTTCTCCACATAGATGAAGATTTATGCATGTGCATTTGCAGAAAGAGACTGTATCTCTGAAGGCGTTTGACCTGCAGGTCTTTGTTCCTCTTCGGCTCGCTGAAGTTGACACATGACCTCATGTAAACAGGAAATTTGGCTCAATAACTGCAGGAATAAAAAGACCACAATGACCCCTGATTAATTTGTTTGTTTTAAATGTGGACATTAAAGTGTGTGTTGATCTGTATTTGAGCTTCTATCTGGAATTTCCTATGAAAACACTCTTCTTTTTTTTTTTTCCCTCATCTACCTCTGCAGCCTGACTGTTTGGTCGAAGGAATCCTGCGACAGAACACCACTGAGGTCTCCACCTGTGGCTCGGTGTGATGAAGCTTTGAGAAACAACTGCTCTCTGTCCCTCCTTGGCCTGGCGCCTCCACCTGGCTGCTCCGACTTGGCTGCAAAGCACATGTTGGTCGCTAAAGTCACCACGGAGGTGCACTGACACCCTCACAGCTCACCTCTGTCAAGCCTGCCTGGCAACAACAACCATAACGATGAGCTCTCACGGACGATCAGGTAAGATGTGAAAAAGTGAAACACTGACAAATATTTTCTTGCAGTCGGTTTAATTTGTTTGCTGTCAGGTTCACCAAAAAAAACGAAACTGCAAAAAAACATATTGGGGCAGAAAAGTAGGTCTGTAGATGTGATATTCAGTCATCCGCTGAGGTTCCAGGTATAAAACATACACAATAAATTGAATGGATGGACCCACCGTCCATGGTGGGGAACATTGTGAAGACTATCATGGTCTTGCAGCCTCAAATGGCTGTTTTTGGTGCAGTGTTGGTGTTGAGCTATTTCTGTTTGCTAAGAGTCACTTAAAAATTCTGTTGTATTTATGTTTTAACTTGCAGCGTGCAGGTTATTGCCTCTTTTACACAAACTGGACCTGACTTGGTTCTTTGGACTTAAAGGGAGTCGACGTGCACTGTGACACAAAACTCTCATGCACAGATTTTGTAGCCACACAGGGAGTCGAGGGATAGAAGTGAGGTATGTTCTCGCTGATATGGAAGCGGTTTTGTTTTGCAAAGTCTGATGCCAAGCATGCAGTATGCTGTCTGCGCAGAGTGTCACAGCAGAATACAGCAGCACACAAACTTGTTCAAGCACCTGAGAGGCGAAGAAAAAAAACAATGGAAAGGGAGGAATGTGGTGTGCTGCTGCAACTCAGAGACAGCAGGATTGCAAATAAATTTCCTTTGATTCTGTAGCAAAGCCAAGTAAAATAGAAAGAAAGACTACAAAGAGGCTTCTTCTGGGCTGCATTCAGGCCGATAAAGGGTTAATAAGTCAATAACATACTCAGGGGACAACCCTTAAATGTATAGAGATGCTACATTAAGCTTTACGTAGGTTCCTCTGTTGGATTTAGTGATTTCTCGTGCTGCAGCATTGTGAATTGGGTGAAGTTTGCAGAGGTTGTGTGAGGTCTGATGATACTGAATGCTCAGCTGAACTTAAAGAGATAGTTGGCACACATTTCCTGCTCTAAGCATGCCTTTTTTACTGCTCTCTTTTTATGCATCACTCATCTCTGCAGTATATCTCATGAAAGCAGCAGTTATGGCGTGTTTTTTTTGCAGACATGGATTGTATTTCACAGTGGGTTTCTCTTTGCATGCTCAGAAAGCGATTCCCTGAGTTCCCTAACCTCATCCAGCGAGGACTTCCCATGTGGTCTCCTCAAAAGACCCTCTTTTCTTAAATCGCAACCATGATGCAGATCTGGCTTTTCCTCTTTCTCAACTGCAGACCAAAGTGGACAAAAGGCCAATTGTGTCCTTTTCGTTTACCCATCATGCCTTGGCTGTCTTGGTTGTATTCAACACAGTGATGTCACAGCCATTGTTTAATTGTTTTGGCGGTGCTGGTCCTGTGTGGCACAATGTGGGTTGCTGGCATCACCTTCTTTTCTCTTGAACTGCGAGTGCAGACGTGGTGTTGTCCCAGCCAAAACGGTTTGCGTCAGAATGGATGTTTCAGACCGTCCAGATAGCTACGATTTTTTTCTTCCTCTTTTTTTTTTTTTTTCTTATCTTGTTACGTAAGTGGAACCTTGGAGTGGAACATAATTTCCTTCTTTATTTTCCTCCTCTCCAGATCATTTCCATGCTCAGTCTACCCTCAGTTCTCTGCAGCTCTTTCCTTCAATTCTTTCAGGGCTCCTAAAATAACTTTGAGGTGGGGGGGATTACAATTTTCTGTCGTCAGTTTTGAGGTATGCTTGTCAATTTCCTGGTTGTTTAATAGATATCATCTGACTTGCTTTTGCTTCCGTGGCCAAGAGTCCACTTCTGAAGCAACAGACACATGGTCCTAACCTGAATCCACTGTTGTTTTAATGTCGTTTGAACTGTGTCAACAAGAAACGGAGCTTTCTTTGCTCACCCAAAGTGTGTCAGTTTACTGATTAACATTATTCCACTTTTGGAAAACAGTGATTATGATACTTAATGAAGCAAAATGTCCTTTATATAATTGTAATGCCAAAGATAGGGGATGGAAAGTTGTGTTGAAGTTTTGTTTTTAGCCCAAAACATTTGAACTGCTGGACATTTCTGCACTCTGAGGAGCCTGGAGAGTAAGAATAAAGCTTTCACTTCTCAGTTTCAACCCCTGTTAGCAGTTCATTTTCCCCTTGTCGCCCTCCTGTGTTTGCAGTATTGCTGAGCCCTTTTCCGTACACTGTATGTCAGATCATCATTTCCCCATTCTCAAACCCCCTTTTTAGAGCACTGAAGGGCTCTTTGTCTGACTTAAACTTGGGTGGCAAAGGCTGGCATGTTGACATGCTACTTGGCATTTTGGAACTGGGTTTATGGCCTTGGAGCCAGAGCTAGAACACACACACAGACAAACTCTCTCATCCCGAAAAGACCTTCCCCTCCGCCTTCCAACGGCAGTAATCGGTGGCAGGTCCTGGCTGAGGGGGGATCTTGCGTCAATAAATCGTCATGCAGAGCGACTCCCCTGCCTGGAACACAAACAGAGAGAGGGGCCGTCTGCTGCTGGAGGCCTTGTATAGCTTGTTAAAACCCTCTGAGGCCTGTACAGTCTGACCAAAAAGAAGGCTCACGCTGCGTTCAGTGGATGTCGGCATTGTTTATTAGTCTCACTCGGTATTTTACTTCTTGGAGTGATCCTAGCTTCTGCATCCTGTCCTTTTCCATGATGATATAGTTGTTACTGGAAGATAGTTGTGCTTTAAACTGGCAGCCTGTTGAGAATCTGCAATGTCTTTTTTGCCTGCTCGAGTGTTTGCAGAGTGAGAAAACACACTCCTCCCCAGTGGATTCGGTCATAGATAGCTCAGTGTCCCTTTGGACTTATTTGATGCATAAATCTGCCATTACCATCCCATCCTGTGAATAAATTTCGTTAACTTGCATTTGCACGTGTGCTTTCATCCGTCTCACCACCCTAAGATTAATTCACACCCTTCACCATCATGTGCGCGACGAAACTGAAAGAGCAGAAACGAATTACCTTTGCTCTCAGGTTTTTCAGATTAGTCGTCGGCATGCGGAGAGTCGCGGTTGTCTGTGTGTCAGTCTCTGCAGCAGTGTAGCCGTGTTGATGTACAGGGTGGGGGCCGCTGCGAGGAGTTGGCTTTTTAAAATAAACACAAGAATCACACCTCCTCACTTTTTCTGAGTCCTATTCAGAACACTGATTTATGGCAGATGGTTGTGAATTATTCATGTCAAGTTTTTTGGGACGAGCACGGCCATGTGTAGATTTTCTGCCAGAGATTATTCAGTATCAGAGAGGAGGGGAGCCGTGATCGAGAGGGCTGACACAATAAGCGCTTTTTCCAGAGACGCTGGCGTGTAAACAGCTGATGCCAAATAAGACTGTTGTTGTTTTTTTTTTCTCCGTTGCGATTGATGGAGCGCTGCGACGTCATCACGCAGGATTTAAGGTTCCTGCTTTTTGCAGCTCTGAAAGTCACCGTCAGTTTCACCGCCGTGTCTTTGCATTTAGCTAGTAGTGCTTTGAGGATGTGAAATGCTACAGTGCTGGTGACACTTTCTCCTGTCAGATTTAAAGTAAATGTTTAGGACTTTCACATTTCGGATCTGGTTTCCTCTTTTAAAACAAAATTTTAAGCATATTAGTTTGACCCGAGCCCAAGTCGAGTAAAAGTGTGTATTAAATAACCTCATTTAAGCTGAAGCATTAGATTTAGAGGTAATCAAAGTCAGCTGCTGTGTATTTTAGTCCCCTACTTGTGAAATAAAAGTCGTTCTTTTTAATTCTCTCGCTTGCCCTTCCTTCTCTTCTGTCACTCTTAACATTCTATACGTCTCTTTTTTTCCCTCTCTCTCTGTCTCTCAGTTTTAATCAGTAACTGTAATAAGGACTCGCAGTGGGAGCTATCAAAAGCCTGCAGTGGTGGATTAGGAGAGAGTGGCTAGTGTCTGGGCCAGGCCACTGGAAAGTGAAGCATAATCTTCAAAAAGGGGAGCTTAACCCCTGCTGGCCCAGGCGGATGATTCCACATTTACAAGGGCCATCGTCACGGGGAAAAAGGCTCCGGGTGTTAATTGATATGTTTTAGTCTGAGCATTTGGAAAGTTGTCTAAAGATGACTAAAGTCAACCGAAGCGAGAAGCGAAAAAATAAGTTGAGCTTGTTCAGAAAAAAAAAAGAGAAAATCCTCTGTGAAGTTTTAAGGGACAAGCGACGCTGTTTGATGATCTGTGCTTCTGTACACTCGCAGCCATTCTCACAGTCGCCACTTGTTATCAAGTGATTGTCCAAAGAGCCAGAAGGACACAATAGCCATCCCTCCTTTCTGCGTCTGATGCATTCGAGTGCAGCAGAAATGTTATTGTTCTCATTTATCCTTGGCTCTGCAAAAATTTTCCCTCAATGGAAAGATGGATGTGAATGACAGTTCAAGCAGACTAAACAGAAGCCTTTTTAAGAGAACAATGGAGGCTGCTGTGGAGAAATAAGATTACTGCCTCATTATTGTCTTCCTCTCCACAGTTTTCCAGAATATTCCATTCAAGTAATCTCATTGCCAGATGAAACAAGTGTGCAATTTAGCCTTTGGAAGAATTTATTAAGCATTCAAAGCTTTGCCTCTGCCGGAAGAGAAGCTCAGAATTGAATTATGGTTTTTGTGCTCAAATGCTGTGCTTTGTTCTTTCAAATAAACAAAGATCCACAAATCTTCTTTTTGTTCCCTCTCTATTAATTATTCAATGGTTTTATGGTTGATTTGGTAGCTAAATTAGGCACTATAGCTTTGGATTTCTTCATTTGTTGAAACAAAGACTGCTCACTCTGTGTCAACCATTTTTGGGGTTTTAAAACCGTAGCAAAAATTATGATTGTAGCATTGAGTAGCCTGACGCAAACACACAGACAAGGCTATTGACAGCTGATGGCACCGCACAGCACTCAGAATAGCCCAGATGTGCGGCCTGTAATAAATATGGAGATTAAGAATGTGCAAGACCTCAAAGATTAACCCATAAGGATTCACATCTGCTACAAAGCTTAGTCCGAGAGTGAAATGCAAGAGGTCATGATCACCCTCTCATTGTCTGTGAGTCCTCTGTGCAGCAGACAGCCCTGCTATAGTAAGACAGAGAATCCCTGCACTGCTGTATATCCCATCTGGCTGGGAGGTGCAATCCGCTGCATGAGTTCAACGGGAGACAGCAGGGGAGAGCGAGGCGGGTCAGGTGGGTCTCCGAGGATGTAATCCTCCTGCCTCTATGAACACAACAAAATCAAAAGTTCCCAGCAGTTACACAATCCCTGTTAGGAAAGGCTCAGTGCACCCTGGGTCTCCCAGGGCAGAATGAACTTTTCCAGGCACTAATCTCTGGATTAGCCCTGAAACAGAGGCCTTAAAACTCCTCTGTGTTCTGCAGTGTGCTAAAAATGCATGAAATGCCACAGAGCTGTTGTATTTGCTACAACTGGCTTTCGCTGCAGATTTGTACTCACACTAAAATCCTGATTTAATGATTTAAGTCATAGGCGTTAGGAACATTGTTCAAATGTAGAAAACATTTTAATTTTTAACCTTTAATATTCTCAAAAACAACACAGCCTCATTTATGTGTGATTAAAATTAATTGCATTCACCAGGTCTCAAGTTCTAAATCACCACATCAGGCTGGCAAATCAGGCAAGTGATCAAAAACACATTGTTTTTTAGCACCTTCGATGAAAATAGCAAAAGAGAAAACCATGTCACTTTCTTCTCGTATCTGAAACAGATACACATTTGCACTGCTGATCAGGCACTCACAAGACAATGACTGAAGGTTAAGACATACAGGAGCTGAAGCAAAAGCAAATGTTTTATTTATCCTGCAAACAGGAGTTTAGTTGAGCAGATGTGAGTGAAACTGGAACTATGTATTGTGCAGTTTGCTTAAAGTTTGAGAGCAATGCAAACAACACAGGGTCAGTTTTCAAAGGATGCAGCTCAAAGAGCAGCAGAAAATCCCTAATAAATAAAAAAAAAGACGTAACAATTTGTCAATAGACCAACAGACGAGGTACCTCAATACACAGTCTGGCCTTGCTTGCTTGCTTTACCGCAGGTTTGATACTGTTGGGATTTCAAGAACAAGTGTGACTATTAAGGATGGTAATTAATTCAATGTCGCTGAAGGTGAAATGAAATTTAACTGACTACCCAACTCATGTGATGGGTTTAGAGAGTCGAGAGAGCTAAATAGAAAGGAGGGAAGAGGAAACTCAGAGGAGAGAAAACAAGAGAAGGAACTGAAAGTTATTTTTGTCTTATGTAATATTTGGAAGTAAAGTCTGTGGAAATACAGATGTAGACTGGAGTCTTTAGCTGCAGATTAGTGAGAGCAGCTCTGTGAATCAATCAGCTGCTGCTTAAAACACGTCAAAGAGATCAATGATGAAGTGTCTCTTATTAAATCAATGCTAAGGAAGGAACATATGTTTTAGATGTGTGAAAGTAGCACATCAAACTGCTCTTTCTACATCAGCACTGAATTTTTATAGAATATTATGCAAGATATCAGCGTGTGACTCAGGATGTATTAACCTAAAGCCGAGCTGTTCTGCTGTGAAACAATGAAATAACTAGTTTCAATGCAGCTCCTCTCTGTGGTTAATGTGCCTTTTGCTTCTGTATTACTTACTAGAAAATAGACAGAACGTTTAAAATAAATAATAAATGCATCAGATAAACTCAGCATTGGCTAAATTAAAGGACTGTGATCATAATCCCTGCTGGCCTGATAACCTCGGTTGTCATGGAGCATTACCTGCTTTTAAATACATTAATAGTGCAAAAGCATTTTGGCAGTCCCTCCAGGAATTTGCGATGTTGCAATCGCAACAATTAACGCAAATTCAACCAATCTCCGTGAATTCTGCGCAACCTTGCAATTTTGTCCAATCACCGCCAC
>JAUZTA010000006.1:18900928-18911500 GCA_034780835.1 Ctenochaetus striatus | reverse complement strand
GGGGCGCTATTGCTCTGCTATTGTGTTCTGTTTATGTAATTGTAGGTTATTAAATCGGCATTCTTTGCGTTGTGGTAGAAGTCCAATGAAATAAAATGAAGGGGAACATAAGTGTGGGTGTGTCAGACCCTGGCGTCAATAATCCCCCAAGGATTGTAGCAGTATTGGACAGCTTGTGGGCCCCACAGGACAGCAGCAAACCTGCATCACAGCTCATTGATCTACCAAACACACACGTCCATAACATGTTTGTACACATGCACACTCAAAGTTACACACTTACAGATGCTGGATAATAGTCTGGCATGTACATGCAAATGCACATGCTGCACAAAAACACACAGAAACGCAGCTCAAACTTACATGAAGGTGTATGTATGTGCACAAAATCCATAGAAACAGACCCACAAGTGCTCACACCTGCAGCTTTTACATTTACTGTGCTTACACATTTACAGCCACATGCAGACAGACACGTGCTCGGACACCTGATACACACAGCCTCTCTCTCTCTCTCTCAGTCCGATTGTTTTATCTGTGTGCATTGCGGTCCTCTCCTTCCTCCTCCTTCCTCCTCGGGAGGGGATGCGTGCCTTGCAGCCGGCACCTTCCAATTCCTCGGCTGGCCTGCGCCACGTTGCATTTGCAGGGGATCAAGTCTGAGCCTCCAGAAAGCACAGAGAAAAAAGATAAGAAAATTGGACCTAATGAAAACCAGAAGCACCGTCTCCCTCTCTCTTTCCCTCTCTCTCTTTCTCCTCCTCCTCCTCCTCCTTTCACTCCCTCTTCTGCCATGAACTTGGAAAGACGAGAGAGGAGGAGAATTAAAGTTAATTCAAACCAGCTCTCCACAGCGCCAGATGACAGGGCTTTGAAGTGTAAGTGTGCGTGTGTGAGTTTTTCGCTCTCTTATTCTCTCTCCTCTCCCGCTCTACTCTAGTTTTTTTTTTTTTATGAACGGAGGGGGGAAGCCTTGAAGCTCTGCATTTTAACCATTTGTTGACTGCTTTGATGAGCACTGTCCATCTTAGAGACTGAGTCTTTACAATCATCTAAAATGACCCTCACCTGCCCTTTTACTGCATGTGTGAGGTTGAATCTCTCCAGTCTTAACAGCTTGTTTTCTGTTTTTTCTGGCCTTTTCATACTCTACAATTATTCAACACCTGGAAATAAGCTGATAAAAGTAATTATATCTTAAAAATAGCAATATTTGGTAGTAATGCATTGTGCTAGAATATTAGATAACTAGTTCACTCTCTGTTAATGTAACAAACACGATGAATGGGTTATACTTAAATGCATTTTGAAATTTAAAATTCCTTATCTCCACCTGTGGTCCACCACCAATGCCACATTTCAGCCCTCTGCACTCCATGTTAGAAGCCTGGAGTACATTGGATTAGAAGGCATCATCAAGATGTGGAAAAGAGTAAATTAAGGACTTGAGTAATTACACAAAGATGAGTAGTCCCTAGAGAGGAAGTTTTCCTTGGCTCAAAAAAATCGCCACCATGCCAAAACACACTGCTGTATTAACCTGTGTGAGAACATTTGTGTGTACTTGAAATCATGTTGGGTGATTTTTGCCAAAAAAATGAATACGCTCATCAGGATCAGAGGAGGAATAATTAGTCGGAGCACAGCAAATGGAAATAAGGCCCTTTTGTGAGGTTTAGCCTGGTGGAGGTTGCAGTCGTTAGAAATCGGTTGGAGTTAAGGAGGTTTGACGGGCAAAGACAGATATGTTGTGTGTGTGTGTGTGTTAGTGTGTATGTGTGTGTGTGCCCAGAAGCAGGGGTGGTCACTGCATTTTTGGTCATGGGAATGATGTTTCATGTGTCTGAATTTGTCACAGTTTCTCCTCCAAAACTTAATTTCAGTCTTGAATGCATGCACAAAACACAATATTCAGCACTGCAGATATTAAAAAAAGAACTTTGTAAGACTGAACATCAGCATGTGTTAGCGTTGGACAAGTCAAAACTAACTTTACACAATACACTGCATGCAATCTGATAAACTTTAAGGGTAACTGCACTGACTTAGAATTAAAATCTGTTCACATATTATACTCTGTACACAGTTCACAGTTTGGGAAACAATGTGCAATAGTGGTTTTATTTTTCATACCATGCAAGATGCAACACAGGAAGGAAAGCTAGATGAGAGAGCTCCTCCTAATGAGAGTTTCTCCTGATTCAAAGGGAAGAGAAAAAACTGCATGCAAAACACTGCACAAGACATTACAATACAAAAACATAATATTCCATATTCTATCCGTCTCAGTAAAACAGTGCTTTAACGTAATTTAGGCAGCACTGAGTCTCAAAAAGAGATTAAAATAAAAGATGTAAAAAGGGTAACCGCTGTTACATTGTCGCTGACCTTCACACTGCTTTCCACCGGTCCTTGTTTTACCCACAGCAGCTGTGACGCTGAAGGTGGCACACCAGAAAAAACAGAGTGGCAACATCGTCTGCTGGCACAGGAAATGAGTCAGGGGCCTTCATTTAAAAGGTTTATCTGTGTTTTAAAACCTCCCATGTATTCACACCATGATTTTGGTGTGAAACTGTTTTTTATCAGCCCTTTGGGAGAGGTTTCCAAAGTCTGAGTAAATAATCCTAATGACTTCAGGATTGGGAAGTGCGTGATCCAGGGTGTTTCGGAGTTTGACCACTGCTGCATTTATTTTGACCACCCTTTTTTTTTCTTTTGAATGGCAGAACTAAATTGCTGAACTTTAATCACTTTCCCACAAACATTCCTGCAAACTCAAGTCACGCATTCAAAAACAGCTGATACTTTGACACATGCACCTGTTGCTAGGTAAACCAAACAATACCAAACAAAAAAGTTAACAGTCGCAGCAAGATCTGGGCGTGAGAGAGCCAGCAGTGGTTGAGATCGCAGCCTCTTCCCTCAGGATGTCCTGTAGCTTACAGCTCAGTCGTAAAAAAATCCCCTCCCTTAATTAACAGAAAAGCTTTTTCATCTCTGCATACGTAGCCTCTGATTCACACACAATTAGTCCTCCCTGAAACCACTGGTTTCCCTTTATGCCACTCCGTTAATTGATTACTGTGGGTTTTATTTCCTTCAATGTCAGGATATTATTCCAGGGGGGTAAGAGGTTGGAACTGATGATACCAGCATTTTTTTTTCATCATCGTGACCAGAACTGTGTCTGCCTGTGTTCAAGGTTGGAGGACTGGCGCAGGAGAGACCTCAGTAGTTAAACTATCCTTGGCCATCAAGGTTTCCCCCTGCACCGTGTGTCAGCCCACATGCTAGCCTGTGGCCAACTCTCTTTAGTGTGGGGTCTTTTATGGCCAAAACGTTAATGGGCCAAGGCTGTGTGTGTGTATGTAAGTTTGTGAGTAGGCGGAGAAAATGGGAGAAAAACCTGTGAACACACCCGATAAACTCTGAAACTGGAGCAGTATGTGCTGTTGAATGCTGTCCGATTAAAAACGGATGAACTGTTGGTAAAACAGAAAACTTTTCTGGGGCATTTTTTCACTTGCTTCATTGCCAGCATCATTTTTACCTCTTTCATCCAATGTTCATTGACGTCCTTACTCACTCAGTCTTATTCCATGTTTTCTTCTCTGACTCCTCCCCTGCAGGTTTCTTGAGGCTATGCCCTCTTTCATTTTCTAGCTCTCTGTATCTTAAACTCTCTCATTCACACTCTTGTCCTCTTTTCTATTCCTTCATCTTTTTTACATGACGTTTTACTCTGAAATGTTGCCAGATGCACGCTAACATACAGAGACGCACGCACCCTGTGTATCCTTACTGTCTGAGACTCCTAAAAAGCTCCTATTACTACCTCCCGCCTCTCCCCCAGACAGCTGTGTGTACGTATGTGTGTTGTGTTGTGGTGGGGGTTTGGTGTGCGCAGTTGAGGGTTATAATTTTGTGGTGAACAAGAGATGGAAAAGCTGGTGGCCTGCGGAGTTCAGGGCACGCTGCTCGCCCACAGCCTGCAAACCAGCACTGTGTTCCAGTGGCCGGCAAAGTACAGAGGACCTACTACGGAACCCTGTGGTACTCCGTCACTCACAGACCTCACCAAAACATTGTTTCCTAAATATCTCAGACCCCCAAAAATTCCTGCACCACTTGTTTTGCCATCTGGCAAAACTATTTATGATCTGAGTGAGAGGTCCTAAGTCATGCCAAACCAGATTACTGTGACACATTATACTTCCATACAAAGTCAACTAAGTGGGTCTAGTTTGCCAGTTCAACTTGGGTGACTAATTTCAGATTCCTAATTTATAGCTACTGTACAGATTCAGAGAAAAACCAAGCTGAGACTTTGATTTTTTTTTTTTTTTATGCATAAATTACCTGGTTTGTATTTGAATGAATTTGTTTAATTAGAAGGAAAGTTATCTTCAGTTCTCCAAGCTTTCTGACTAGTCTAATCTTAGGTGATCTAATCTTATCTTTCTGTGAAAAACTATTTCAGTATGAAACACACAGGGTCACCATATAAACCGGACTGGATTTTCCAGCCACAGCTTGCAGTGAATCATTACACAGTACCCGGCTGTTGATTGGATTTATGTGTATGACACATTGCACACAAGTCCTCCCTCCCTACCAGCTGTGTGTTAGATGAAGGTTGTACACAAACAGCCCTTATTCACCACACCCATCCAGTGTCAGAATTATCCTTACACATGCAATTATATCTGTCCTTCCGTTTCTCCTTTTTACTAAAGGATGTTGTAGTGTATTGCTGCCTTCAGACTTCCAAACTTTTCCACTTCAAAAAGTGCATGCTGTAATTTTCTACGCCACACACAAACTGTACATACAAACTCATTAGGTGGATGTTTGCTTTAAAAAACCCATAAAAGGAAGAGAGAAGCCATAAAAGCATTGAAAAACACAGGGACTGATGCACAGGAAAATGACATGTAGCATCTTTAACTGGTTACACCACACACCATAATCATCATCATCAGGACAGCAGGCAAAGTAAAGACATAATCTCCATATATATATATTTTAATAAGAGGCATCTTAAATTCAGACAGTTCTCTTTTTGCCATCAGAGGCGACAAAGTTCGCAATCGAATTTTTTCCTCTACTGTTGCCCAAATGCCCTCAGTGCTTTAGTTCTCGTATCCCTTGAATCTCCTTGTTTGTTTAGCTGTGGATTTCCCATCTCTGACACAGTCGCATGTACTGGAATTACAGTAGACACACAAATCGTAAAAATGCAAACTGTTTGTTCACATGGGTTATCCTAGTGGTCTCCTGAAATCTTGAAAACTTGACTCATTGTGCTCAGTGGTTTTATTTAACTTTAGAGTGGGACGAGCAGCAGTTTCTTGTGTCTGAATATACTGTTAGCTTATTTAGCCAGCTTATCAAATACATATTACACTTTCAGTTAAAACAGCATCTTTTGATGAAGGGCATTGTGAACTTTTGATTGGCCTCCATTAGAAAGATGTAACTCAACAGGTCGAGTCTGAAGGAAGACTTCCCCTCAACTCCAGCAGAGGAAGATTTAGCCTCAGCCATCACTAAGCTCTCCGTGCAGTTAATGTATTTTAAGCTACTTCTGCCATCTGGCATTTCTGCCAAGGATAGGAAGTCATGCATGCATTCATCTTAGAACACAGTGTCCTATGGCATATGACCTATATGACTTTATACAGTGTCCAACATAAATACACCATTTTGTTTTTTGTTTTTTTTTTCCTGTTGGTTACTTTAGGACGGTGGTTATGCCCATTGCCAACGAGTTTGCCCCAGATGTCGTTCTGGTATCTTCAGGCTTTGATGCTGTAGATGGACATGCTTCACCCCTGGGAGGATACAAACTGACAGCCAAATGTAAGTACTCACCATGGCTACTCAGTAAATAAATCTTTTTTATATGTGTCGTAAATAAAAAAAATATCTCAAAAGTTAAATGATGAATGCACATTTTAATGCGTGTACTCCATATTCTTACTCATACAGGTCATATTTTCTGCCTGTGCAGTGCAGCACAAGATTTAATAGAAGGAAAGACTGACAGACACACACACACACACACACACAGACACTCAAACACAGGCCTTGTGTTTATTTTGTGCGTCTGTCTTGTGTATTCAGATCGAGAACCTTGGCGTGCAAACAGAGAGCATTTCTAAAACCACCCTGCAGATCCCAAATAAGAGCAGGGGTCTTGGTTGTGATGGGGGTGATCTGGGTGGTTTAGAGAGGATTGCTGGAAGAGGGGATATGGGTAGATTTCAGGGGGGAAAGAAAGTATGACTGGATGCATATATTAAAATTCCCCTCCCCTCGAAAGACAACGATCAAAGACTGTGACCAAGGCCTAAACGCAAAGCCGCATTTATTGAAATTAAACCTGGCTCATATTATGGCTTGTTTTTGGCCCCCAAGTAAATCCACAGTGCACTCTCTTTTTTCTCTTCCTCTCTCTGATGCAGTCACCCTTTTCCTCATCCATGCCCAAACCCCCTTTTCTCTCTTTTCCCTTTGATCAATATCCAGAAGGGAAGTCAGGGCTTGAACATCAGTGCTCCCCCATCTCAATCTCTGTTCTCTTGCTCTCTCTCTCTCTTTCCCTTGGTCCCTCTTCTTCTCTGCCTTCTCTTTGCTGTCATTTCCTGTGTGTCCAGGCTTTGGCTACCTGACCAGGCAGCTGATGGGTCTGGCAGGCGGTCGGTTGGTGCTTGCCCTGGAGGGGGGTCACGACCTCACAGCCATATGCGATGCCTCTGAAGCCTGCGTCTCTGCCCTGCTTGGCAATGAGGTAAGATGAGAACCAAGACGAGGAATAATTACTGTCAAAACATCCTCATAATTTACTATCAAAATAACCCTGAGCAACGCACGAAGATCTGACAGTGCATAAGAAATGGTTGACAAAGTCAATGACCGGTTTGGGATTAAATAAGGACTCAGATTGGACACTGAAATTGACAAACTAATGTTCCTGAAACTATATTTTTACTGTGCAAAGTTCATACTGATGCATGTAATTTTCTATGCAAAGACAAGAGCTTCTTAAGGGCTTCATTCATATATATTTTTTCTAATTAGTTGCATTGGAGAAACCTGCAAAGCTTTAAGGGGATAAAAAGGATCTGGTTTGTTTTTGTTGTCGGAGTGAAATCTTCAGAAAGCTGCTGCACTCAGTTTGCTTTTAATTTTTATTTCTGGCTCTACCTTATTTAAAATATACTACAAATGAGTGACCATTAATTTTTCAAAACAGATTTTCCCAATTCCTTCTAAAAGCATATGTCAGCTCTGCATTCTTGCCGTGAATATTTAATCTCATACAACCTTTAGATTTCGTGTCCCTAATTGGGTGAAGGAGTGTTTATACACACATCACATTGGAGGCTGGCAGCATCAGTGAAGGAAATGCCTGCATACTTACTGCATACCACAAAACTTTATTGACAGCGTTTTGATCTCACTTAGACTGACGACAGGACAGAGATCCAAGCGGGATCGTCATTGTCATTAATACATTTTTGTGGTGTGGAGTAAGTGCACAGGCGGTACTTTCCTTTATTTTCCCTGCTTTTGGTGACTTCCATGACGGGATCAAACGGGGCACCACAGCAGTTCACATTGTAGAGAACATACCATGTGTCAGGGCTGAGCTCTTACAACGACACCACCAAGTTTGACGCCAGCGTGTCAGCCCTCCTCTGTCTTTATGTGCCTTCCCTGTCTTTCTCCTAGGCAGAAATAGGGAAAAAGCTTTAAAAAAAAGAGGTTAAAAAAGGTAATTTAACAAATTTTGTCATTAACAAAGTGAAGTGAAAATAGCAATAATAAATAAATTAAAAGGATGCTGATTTAATGCCTCCATCACATAAAAAACCCCCGGAGAAGTTTCTACATTCAACTGACACAAGCACTCGTTTATTTTGGCCAAAACCCTTTTCCCTATATATTCTCCTATGCTCTCTTTACCACTCAGAGAGGAACTAAATGCCACGCACATATATACGTAGCACACAGACGCACACACGCACGACCTCGTCAGCAGACGAGGATTTCCAGGCAGAAGGTTAATTGTGGGAGTGTGTAGGTTGGGCCGTGAAACTGAGCAAACATCAGCGCTCTGTGATTCATGGCACACAACAGAATAGCAACTCCTCAAAGCCGCCCACTCTTTTCTTCCAGCTAATGGAGAGGCTGAAGTGCTTTTTTGGACGAGCTGCTCGGTCTCATTTCTCCCCCTCCTCCATTATGCATCCAAGATATCTCAGTGCTTTTGTTTTGTAGAGGACTACTGAATTGTGGCACAGAACGGAGATTATATAGCTTTATGGGAAGAGAGGAGGGTGTGACTGAAAGTTTTGTTTGTGTAGGAGAAACAGTGCATGCTGAGCACAAGCACACTGTGTCTCTGTGGTTCCTAACTAGTGTCTTGTGTCCAGATACTGTACGTCCAGGCTGCGTGTCGAGCCAACGCAGCCAGCGTGTAGTTTACGTCTGGCATCAGCCAGTGTCTCTAAAGCTCTCTCATAATCTATTGCTGTTTTCTTCACAACCCATTTGATCTCTGATCCCTCATGAACAGGACAAAAATAAACACTTGCTTTTAGGCGTACAGCCACTCTGGGAACTTAAGCCTTCTTGAATTATTTACTCTTGTGTATCTTTTCTCTGAAACTCTGTTTAGAAGATGTGTTTTGCTGTTGAACAGTTGCTTGAATGATTGGATCCCTCTGAATCCTCAGTGTGTTTTTATTTGCGTTATAACTGTTTTAAGAACCATCCCTTTAAAGAATAAAGAAATAAATAAAGTAAATAAATAAATTGTAAGATGTAAAAGCAAAATGGTTTTCCTCTTTACAAATCAGCTGTGCAGACTAAAAGGAAAGATCTTAACTACCAAGGATACAAGTAAGTTAGCAGGACACATGAAAAGTAAAACTCCAGACCGACACTCTTACCTTTAACTTGATTTATCTTTTAAAGCACTGACCACCCTCAAGTGTTGCTGCAGGCCAAGCCACAGCACACCCTGAGTGTTGGCTGCCGTTGCAATGGCTACTGTACCTGCTGAAGCCATTAGCTTCCGCCCAGTGAGACATTCAGAGCATTTCTGCTCACGCTGACGGACAAAATGTACATGTCTACAGGTCTCATCAGGTGCACAGGTTCCTTTCATAGCAGAACATGAGGCCAGTTGTTTGACAGCATGTGGTTATCATGACATTGTGTCACAATCGACTGGTGTAACGAGAAAAAAAGACAGTCAGTGGTAACAGCTAGGTAAAGTTAATTAAAGATTGTTGCTCTTTATTTTTATTTGGCTTAAGATCAGCGCTTGTGAAGATAATGTCAAGCAAATTAAAATGATTGTGTTTAGTTAGATTTTTCTGATAGACAGAAATAATTAAGTTTCATTCTTATCTTTTAAACAAACCGAGCTCGTGTGAATACGAGTAATCAGTTGGAAAGGCACTTTAATGTTTATCTCTCTATCTGCCTTGTTGAAGTGGTATCTCTTGTTCCAGCCCCGCAGACAGTTTCGAGCTATAAATGAGTTCTTGGAATTGTAAAAAAACAACGTGGCCTCGTTCCATTTGGATCCTGCAGTCAGAGCAAAACAAACAGAACAATAACAAAGGTTCACATTAATAAAACTCTGTCACTTCAACCAACTGGATGAGCTGTGCAGGAACTTTTTAAATGACACCGGACAACTTTGGAACATGCCAACACTGTTATTAACCCCGGAGTGTTCTGCTTAAGAGGAAAACACTGCTGCGTGCCAAACCTCTCAAAGAGTAACAGCTCAGCTGGAGCAAAGCACAAGAGGAAAAATGCACAAACTAGAGGCTTAATCTAATAACCTAACTCTATTTACCTGCACTTTGCCCACCACTGACTTTAAGTTACACAAAGTAACACTGCCATTACAGCTGGTAAGGATTCAGAAATTCAAGGACACTTCAGCAGGGCGGCTGCTTTTTTCTGTCACAGAGGTTTTTTTTTTACGTAGGACCTCCAGTTTGAAGGACACACCGCCCTGCTGCAAAAATAAGGAACTGGATCAGGGGCTTTGCTTCTTAGGTTTCGGCAGCCTGAGGAGCATCGGCCTCAGCGGGAGTTTGGAGGAGGTCACTGGATGGGTGCCATAGGGAGCTGAAAATTCGAAAATAGGCAGGAGGCACAGAGCGTCAATTGCCTCAGCCCTGCAGGACAGCCCTCTCACCCGAGCGCCCGGGGCCCCGTGGTACACATCTGAAAACGGTTACCCTCACACCTCTGCCAGCAGGTCAGCCTGGGCCAAGCGATCAGATAATAAAGGGAAATGGAGTAATCATTTGAAGTCAGGAGGGAGCAAACTATTGTTATAAAGCAGCTGTGCAGCGTACAGTACCTATGCAGGTCTTCAAAGTTAGGAAAGGTATGGAAATAATTTTAAAGAAATGCACGTGTTTTATCCAGGAGTATTATCCAGGAGTATTATCCAGGAGTTTAGCCATTGTCTTTCAATCCTGACACGCCTATCTTTATGTTAATTTTATCTTTTAAAATGCTCTGTATTGAACA
>JAUZTA010000006.1:18849582-18869943 GCA_034780835.1 Ctenochaetus striatus | reverse complement strand
ATATTGTCTCTTCTTTTGATGCTAAAGACAAGTTATGGATTATTTTCTTTGCTTCGATCTGTGGTACCCACCGCTTTGGCATTGTGAGTGAAGGTCTCCGGGTGCTAGTGAGATGCTGACATAGACCACGCACCCTCCATCCTCCACACGGAGAACGCGTAACTGAGTCTTTCGTGCGCAACGTAGCTGCAGCTGGACATCTTGTTGTCCATCTCGTCGCTCTGCAGCACCTGACAGAGAAAATCAATGTATCTGGAGGCGAGCTTCAGCGTCTGTATCTTGCTGAGTTTGTCCGACGGCAGCGTGGGGATAATTTTGCGCAAAGACGCGAAGGCCTCGTTCAGAGACTGAGTCCGTTGCCTCTCCCGGACGTTGGCCAGGACCCGCTGGTTCTGCAGCTCCTCGTACGACTGAGTGCTGCTCGGACTCGGCTTTTTCCCCCGTTTCACCGGACCCGGGCTGCTGCCGCTGCTGCTGTCCTCGCTGGACTTTTTACTGTGTCTCCTCTTCCTCGCGAAGCGTTTCTGCTGTCTGTCCAGCTCCTCCTCGCTGGTCACCAGACTATCCACAGGGGAGACCGGAGAACTGGAGCCCTCTTCCATTTCTTTCTTGAAGAAATGCAGGGATAGAGCGGAAAAAACGTTGTCCACCTTTGAAGCCGTGGTTACAAAAATGAGTAGATATCCGTAAAGATGATGGAGGGGGGGTGGGGGGGGATATCGTGAAGGTGTCTCACTCTCTGCGCCTCTTGCTTTGGAAGAAACTGCTTTCAAACTGGAGGTTGGCACGCTTCTCCACACGCAGGAAGTTTTTTCCTTAAATTTTTTTGGAAATTGTATCCCAGTTTCAGATGCTAAATAGTTTTGAGAGTGGAAGGGGAGGGGTTTGGAAGGCGGAGGGGGGAGCTAGTGTGCGTCTCGGTCCGCTAATAAGCAGGAGGGACCAGTCATGGTTTCATGTGTCTGGGATGTGACTGAAACAAGGCACCCATGCGCTGTCACAGGCGGCGGAAAAGCGTGTGTTTTGTCTCATTTGCGCACAGATACTCCCGTCATCAAACGGGATTTTAATTGATGTGTGTGTCTTTTTGTTTGTTTCTTTTTATGCTTTTTTAAATTTATTTTTGTTGCTAAAATGCGAAGTTGAACAAAAATTAATCAAATTCTGTATTTGGGTGTTCAAAATTTAGCAAATAATCCCAAATTAAACTGATTTTCTTATTAATTTATCCTCCTTGAATTGCCGGTTACAAATTTTAATTTATGGATTATGAGTAATTTATTGTATTTTTTAAAATAATATTAATTCCTCATAGAAAAGTCTTGGCATTTCCTTTTAAAATGAAGGTTAAATAACTGTATTGGAGCAAAACATCAGCCTGAACCACGCGGGCTAATAAAACTACAGAATTAACTGCTGTATAAAATCCATCAGTTGTTTGAGCATCAAGGCTGCGCGCCACAGTCCAGTCACACTCTGCAGGGCCTTTAAAAATCTGCGCAAATCTTCCATGTGCAATAAATACCGATACCCTCTCCGGTGCAGAGTGTGTGCTCTGTGGAGGGCGATTTGCGCGCGAGTTTGTCGGTCGTGAGGAAATCTATCCGCTTGATCTTTAATCGAATCAAGTCTATACGCTTTCACAGTTCCTATAATGTGGAAGTCAAACAGGAAGGAGGCCTAAACTAACCGAGGAGCTCTCCGGTTTCTGCGGATACCTCCAGCGGACGGTGTCTCCATGCGTTTTGTCAGCGGTCCACCTCTTCATCTGTCATGTCATGTTTTTTTTTTTCCCCGCACAGAGGCGGCGCACAGGTGGCTCACATTATAGAGCTGAATTTATCCGCTGCCAAAATGCAGAGTTTGTCCAAATCAGCTGACTGACCTCTAGAGATTTCTGTGGTTCTATAAAATGTTGTCGGGTTTTTTTCTACAATCTTTTTTTCTCCCTTTTTCTCCCCTAAAATGCAAATGTATATGTCACTTGTCGATTTAATTTTATTTTAAAAAAAGAAAGAAAAGGATCTGCCTGTGAGGTGAGTTGATGTCTCTTACTTGCGAGATGTTTCCTGAGTCAAACATATTTTTATTGACATTTTAAGAGTGATCCGTGCGTAACTGTGCGTAATTTGTGATAAATTACATTCATCAGCTATACTGAATAATGCATTTAAAACACGATCTCTGCTTGTTTAAAACAAAGAGGACAAACTTTTTTACCCTTTTTGCAAAGATTCTAGTTCCACAAAAACATACTTTTGGCTGATATGTTCCTGCACTTTATAAGGAAACAAGGCTTCAACTGTTAATGCGAGTCTATCATTAATCAAATTGTACTGAATAATTGCCTCCTATTAGGGAGCAATTTGGGTAATTTACACTTGTGTACTCTTTAGTTCACCGAGAGTATCTGAAAATAATCAAACTTCAGTATCTTGAGTGCATGTGCTGTGTTGCGTCCGGAGAGACTCGCCGCTGTAAATGGCACAGAACTGAGAACCTGCAGAAAGTTTGCAGAACACCGTTCAAACCCGTGAGTGCTCGCCTGGTGCTGGGACACATCCTGCCTTTCCCTTCGCCTGTACAGGAAACCCTGGTCTGCTTTGTGTTTGTGGGCTCCACTGGTAATGGTGACTGTCACACTACTTTAACCCAGAGCCAGAACTCTGAGTTTAGTCCCTGGCACGCCTCAGCATAGGTCGAAGTGTGCTTACATTATGCATTCTGGTTCATTCAACCTCTTTATTAAAAAGGTAATGTTACACACACATGCAATTATGAGAGTAATGTTCAAACGAGTGCAAAACAGTTGCATGAGAGAGAGAGAGAGAGAGAGAGAGAACATGAACATTCAGGAGCTCGAACACACACAAAAATCACACACACTTTCCCTGATTATGCCCTCTGACCTTCTGCTCCCTGGCTCAGCTGCAGGAGGCCTCCGCATGCCCAGGGGAGAAGGTTCTGACTTGCAGAGCGAGAGGCTGATCCTGCACAGCATCTGTGAGGTGGGCTCCACATATACACACTTCACAAGAAGAAGAAGAAGAAGAAGAAAAAGAGCAAAGAGGGGCCCCTGGCCAGCACTTTTCCATCCACTGTATACTCTCTGGGCAATGATAAGCATGCTCTTATTCAAAAAGGCGAGCAGCGAATGATGAGGAGGACAGCTTGCCCCGCTCCCAAAGAGAGTCATATTCCACTGAAAAACATTGTGAGAATAATGTGGAAAAACTGTGAGAAAGCTTAAACGTAATAATTGAACGTACTGTACATTCTTGCATACTTAGCACTGAAGAATACACATTTAGCATCATTTGAGCTCCTCCCATAAAGGACAATTTCATGAATTAAATGTCAAATCACCATCCTGACTAATAATCTCATGTACTTGAGTGAGATCTTTGAAAATGGTGGCTCATTTGCTCTTTTATCTCCGACTGATGTCACCAAGTGATTCATGTAAATCTCACCTTATGCTCATTGGAGCTGAGAGGAATTCAAGGCCCCTGTGGTTCATCGCAAGAAACACCCCCCTCTCAAGAGAGATGAAGGGAGAAAGCGAGTAAAAGATGGTGAGATGAAGTGAGAGAGGGAGACAGAGGGAGAGAGAGAGCTGACCTGCCTCTCAGATCAAAGATGAGCTCCGGCCGTAACTCAGCGGAGCAGGATGACGTACCTCTGTCTTGTCTGACACCTTTGAAACCAGCTCCACATGGGTCCGGAGCATGGCCTCAATAAGCCCAGATCCTGTCTGCTGTCACATCCCCGTCGCATGCACTGCACGACTCTCCTCTGACACAGAAAAAAAAAAAAAAAGGGGACTGCTCGTGAGACAAGAAGTGAGACTGAGAAGTGTTGAGAGATACAAAACAGGTTTCGGAGAGGAAAAAAGAAAGGGAAGGATGTGGAGGAGAACAGAGCAAGAAGAGGCCAAATGTAAGGACGCGTGATGATTCACCGGACTTTGATCTGACAGAGAGGGCTACGGACGTGTGAGAGGGAAGTTATGGAAGAGATGATTTGTTAGACGTTGTGATGAGTGGAATTTTACTGTCCATGTGCCTGCCAGGATCAGTTACCTTCGACTTCAACCTCCCCAAACACTTGTGAGGCTCACCCCCGAACCGTCTTGGCAAGAGGATCTGAAGCCACGGAGCATGTGCACGTGTCCGCTTGTGTGCTCTCAAACTGATGTACAGTATACATTACCACATGATTACTGTACGCATCAGTGTATCTGCATCTGCCTCATACATGCACTTGCACATGTGCGTATCTGTGTGTGTGTGTCAGAAAGTGATTCAAGATGAAGCAAAAAGATGTTCAGCAGAGGGAAAGGCCCAGCTGGTTCTCATTGCACTGAATACAATGTCTATTACCAGCAGCGCAATCGCCTTTAAAGCTACTTGAAGCCCCACCGTTTCCATTAGAGTAACCATTTACATATCTGTACTACCACCATGTTCTGCAATGCAAACTGGCCAGGAACACCTGATGACATGTTCTGAAGTAATTGCTTTTAACAGGCAGTCTCAGAGATCTGTTTCTGTTAAAATACAGCAGCAAAAACAGCGATTGCTTTTCTTAAAGGGCTAGAATAACATATACATCAGTTTCAGACTCCTTAGCTTCTCGCAGGGGGCAAACGTGTGGTGTTACCCAATGAAAAAATGATATATCTTGATTAATACCCTTAAAAAAAGGGAAAAAAGCAAACAAACAAGCTTCATGACAACTGAAAACACTTTTGAAATCCTAAATACGAAAGATTTCAATTGCCCCATAAGAGAGGTGATTTTTTCTGAGCTCCTCTGTTTGAAATCTTATTTAATTCTTTGTCGGTTTTGTAAAGGTGCAATACTCACAAGAGTTAAAAAAACATGTTTTCTTCACTGTTTTTCCAGCTAAAGTTACGTTATTTAGTAAGAACTGGGTGGTTCCCAGTGTATGAGAATACCAAAAGCTATGTCTGTGTCGATTTGCAGTTCTTTTCCAGTAAAATAGTCAAACCTGACTCATGCGTCAGTTTTTCATAAGAAGTCACTGATCAGACTTTATGGCTAACTTAATTTGAATTACTGCGACACATGTGTGAATGACAATGACAGACAGTGTGTCTTTCCTGCTAAAAATAGCTGTTTTTCAAGTTCTTCCTCAGCTGCTGAAGAAAACTGGCTTTCATTTGTATGAAATAATCAAATTAAACACTATCAGCAACTGGCAGTGTTTCTAATAAGAGCCTGTGTTTTAGCAGAGGCCTCTACAGTGAATGAAACAACAGGCAATATCGGTGAGAGGTACATATTGGGCAATAAAACCATAGGCACCTCCACTCATAGAGTCATTCCTCAGTAACTCTCGGTAACGCCAAGAGCCCATTCATTCATATATCCACACTTCTCCATTCTGCTGCTCCGAGGCTGATGACAAGGTGTTTCTGAAATCGCATTAGGGGCCCTTTCATAAAGGTTTCATTGGGGAGTGTGTAACAGCTTGAAGCATTTAGGCTTTGTTTAATACGATGCAGACTCGCTGCTCGATGCTTTGTCTCCCGTGTGGAAAGGGGCCCGGGATGCCAGAGACCCCCACTGTCAGAGTTTGCTTTGATATCTGGAGGTGGAGGGGGAAATAGGGCAGAATGCAACCCCCACCTTTTTCCCCTACACACACACACACACACACACACACACACACACACCACCCCCCAAAAAAACCTGTATGTTCCAAACCTGACTCTGCCCTGCTGCCCTGCAGAGTTATGGCCGTCCAATGAACAAGCAAAGCTTTGAAGTGCAGCTCTCTGTGGCTTTATGTCCCGTGGGAGACGTGCGTGGAGAAAAGAAATCATCATGTACAGTGCTGCGTCCACTACAGGCTCATGGTACGTCTGTAAGGTGAGATTACCTCCTGCCAAAACGCAAACTGCTCACAAAAATTAAGCCAAAAGCATAGATATATTAAAAAAATCTAAAAATATAGATACCACTGTTTGTTTTTTGAATGTCATGACTCTTTTCCCATATTAATACACTTTCAGATAAATTACAGCCTCAGTGTGTAGCTCACGGTTGTTTTAGAGTAATGAATCCGACCACCAACTCTAATAAATCATGATCGACCTGCTCTACCTGGTCTCCACCTGAGCTACATACACATGCATGGACAAATTGATTATTGTAGAAGGTGCAGATCAGCATGTTGTTTACGTTCAGTTCATTCCTGCTCTGGGCTGAGAGAAACAAACCCCAAACTGAACCCAAACTCAACTCAAAGGCACTTCACTGACCTGACAGTTACAAAAAACAGGGTTTGCCCAACCAGTTATGCGGGCTAGAACACAATTATGTCCATTATGCATGTTCTACTTCCAGAATCTGAACTTTAACCAGGCCAAACAAGGAGGAGAAGAGGGGGGCTGGTCCTGTCCATAGGGTCAGAGTAAATTTGCTGAACAAATGACAGGGAGACTGTGCACTTGGGTGCTGATGGGGCAGCCTCCTGCACAAATAATGCTGCGTAATTAGTGCTGCACTTGTGACCCTGGTGCCAAGGTTAGCGGGAGGGTTGGCCCAGGTTCACAGAGCGATGTGTCAGCCAGGTGGCCCGGCTGGATTGGGTTGCAGTGGGGTTAGACTGAGCTCAGGCAGTTTGGGGGGGAGGCGGTGTGGGAAGGCTGGGCAAACAGAAGTGCTGTTTGTTCTGCTGATTGGGCCAAGACAAGTAGGGTGAAGATCAGCGGATGTCAACACGGGGGTGGCGTTTACAGTCCGCTGTCACTCCTCCGATGTCACCTGTGTCACCAACAACATCCTCAGCTCTGCTTGAGACCGGACTGTTACAAGACAATGAACCTCCTCTGTGTGGCCCAGACAAGAGGAATAATGTATGAAGTTATGTTATAATTTATGTTTTGGTTCACTGCCAAACCCTGATAGCTCTTTTAGCTAACTTTGCTAACTCCTGAGTGTTTGAGATGCTGACACTGTTTGTTTCTCACGCAGTGTGTTTGTTCTGACCACCAGGGGGGCTGCAGCTTTAATCCAAGGAGGAAATTATTGAATGTTTCAGCATCTGAGAGGGCTTCAGTTGTGTGCTCCACCCCGCTGTGCTGGGCCCTTGAGTGAAGGCCCCTGAGACACTTCATAAGATGACACCTCGTTTCTCCTCCACGCACTCTGATCTGAGTTATTAGCTCTGAGGCTAAGGGCGAGTAGCCTTGTGAAGAGGAGCTCTAATGAGAAAAACAGGTGAGCTACTTCATGAGTCTTTCACAGTAATTAAAGTGCCAACACACTGGGTCGCCATGGTGACGAGTGCAGGCTGGAGTCAGCGTTTTAGGTGGATGTTTTGTTTTTTGCGTGTTATTTTGGGTCCGTCTGCTTGCATACTAATGAGTTGCTTATGTGATGATAATTGATGTGATATGAATTGTTGTCTTCTGGACTTCAGTCACATTCTTCACTTGCACATACTCAACTGTTATGTGTTTTTTTCTAACCTACAAATGTTTACATGCTGGTTATTTTTCAATATGTATCGCTTACTTATTGTCAGGAAGGTAAGATCAGTCTGATATAGCAGCTGCAATATTTTTAATACAACAGTGTTTTCAGTGTGGATGTGATTCGTTCACTTTTTTTAGTTTAGATAACAAAACAAATATTTCTTAGCAGAGGAAGAACATTTGTACCAAAAAGCTTTAACTGTTTGTATAGATTATGAGCACTGTTGCACAATTTGTAACATTTAAAAGAGACTGGAAAGAAATAACTGAGAGAACCAGAGTGTGATTGATAGAGTTTTGAACTGAAAACAAACACATGAAACACACACACACACACACTCGGTCCCTGCAGCTGCCTGCTAGCTTACGGCTAATTTACAGTATCTGGTGGTTTCAGTTGAATAAACACAAAAGATCCTGGATGATCATATCATACGGTATGAAGACAGACGTTTAAAGCTTCAATCAACCTCAGTCCCCAGATATAAACACGAAAAAGACATTCAGACAATTTTCCCTATATGTAATATCATCCTATACCATGTTTGTTTTGCATTGAGATGCTTTATGTTCTACACAATACTTATAAAACATTATTATTATTATTATTATTATTATTATTATTATTATTATTATTATTATTTGACAGAACAAGGTTTCATTATTTAATCATCTTATTTTCAACAAGATAAATAAATGAGAAATAAGCTAAAAATTACTTACCTGGTTGAATGAAGGTCAGGAAAAAAATAAACAGAACAAACGTGTTATCATCGGTTTAAAAAGATTTGTTAACTTTCTTTCTAGTTAGTACATTAACTGGTTTTTACTAGTTGTTTTGTCTGGAAATGCTCTACAGTCTCTATCTTGCATTCTTCTCTAGTTTCCGTCTTACATATCTATTTTAGTCATACTTGTTTTTTATCTCTATCTCCTCACCGGGGATCAATTAAGGTTTATCGTATCTTATTTTTGTCCTGAGGTCAGTTTGGCCTCAATTCAGACTTTGCAGAAAACATACAAGTAATCATTTTTAAATGCAGCATGAGAATTTTGTTTTTTAAACATTTGGTTACAAACTTTTAGTCACAGTTACGTGTCATAGGATTTACTTACAAATATGCCCCATTTAACAATGGATTTTTAACCTTTTGACTGGGCTGTTTCTGATCTCCTCCATCCAGAAAACCTTCATTGTTCCCACAGGATGTGATACACTAATTATATTTACAAGTGCCAGGCCCAGACTCCGGAGTTATACCAACATGATAAACACACCTGCCGGCTGATGGCAGAACCGCCTCGCAGTGTTTGTCAGTGTATGTCTGTCGGATGTTAAATCAATAAACTACCTCAACACAAAAAAGAGGCCTGATGCAGTCCACAGACTGGAAGAATGTTACTCATTCTGGCCCCCAGAATTTTCCCCTTGGCTGAATCATATCTCATCTGAATGGTATTCAGAGCTGTTTTTGATAGGCCAAGATCTGCACTGATGGCTAGAAAATAGTACATGGTGTCAAGTGACTTATCTCGGTTCAAGGTCGACTTATTAGTTTATTAGCTTATTACAGACACATAAAAATTAGCTTAAATGTTATGGAGAAAAGATTTAAGAAAAAAATGTAAAAAAAATAAAGTAAAAGTAAAAAATGAATGTTTGTTTCTTTTTCTCTAAAAAATAAACAGATCGTTTTAGTCATTTATTATTTAGTTTTTGCATCAAACTCTTGACAAGTGCATATTTTTCAGCTTTGAATATGCAACTAGCGCAGTCTGACTGGTCATTTTTAAGTTAAAATCTTTAAAATCTTAAAATCTTTCTAAGTGGATAATCTCTTTTGATTCAAACAAAAAGCCTCATAAACTACATGGATAAATCCCAAAGTGGATTTTACCACCAGGGGGACTCAGGGGTCCCTGAACGTCAGTGTCACAAAGGTCACATGCATTTTGATGATTGCTGCCATCAAAAGGAAAAAGGATTATATGACATTTTAAAGGTCCAAACTGTAATTCTGAAGTCAGTTCTAAAAGATGTTTCATATACATGTTCTTCAGCAGAACCACATATTCCTGTTTCTGACATAATCCAGAGTCTCTTGTGTGCTTTTACATCAGAAGGAGTCAAAACAACATCTGTGACAACTGAAACAAGAGTGAATCACTGACTGCTTGAACACACACAGCAGAAACAATTGATTGAAACGTTCCCAAGTGGGTCAGATTTTCTCAACAAAAACCTTTTTTTGTCCAGTTAAACTCTCCAGATCCTTTTCTGAGCACCGATACATCTTTATGTTTATTTTATCCAGTCTATCCAACCGTGACTGGGAAAAAAAACACATGGAATATTTGTTTTTAGCAAAAAGTCGCAATTAACTGCAAGAAAATATAACAGGATTTGATTTTTTTAATTTGGCTCAGAATATCTAGGGACTTTTTTAATTTAGTCTAATCCAAACTTCAAATCTACAAATTCATCAGTCATATATCATGTGTTAAGTGTAGCTCATAACTGGGTTTCTTCTTTGTTGTTTCCTAAAGGCTCCATCAGTGGCATTAAAGCCACACATGTAGAAGAAGAGTGGGCGAGTTGTTGACTCCCTCCGCCTGTTTTACACATCTGACAGTCCATCCGGAGCAGCATCTTTGAACTGTTCGGAGAAAAACTCAGCCTGTGATAAAACACACTGCTGGAAAAATCTGTCATTGAAATATTTGGGGATTTTTTTTTTGTTAATATGGTAATTCCCCAACTTTTTATTTAGCACCATCAGCAGATCTTTATCTCAATTTGTCCAATAATTGTGTTTAATGTCCAAATGCCTGTCAAACCATTAACATCCCCATCAGGGATTCAGAGTGTTCAACCAACAGGAGCTGCAGTTTCCACACTCAGGAATGATTTTTGCTATATTATTTCAAAGTAATAGGACTCCCATCTCACAGGATGATGACATGTCGAATAGAAATGTAACACAATTAGAATCAGACTGTTGGATTTTTTATTTCTTACTCAACTTCTACATTAAAATTCTTTTCCTTGTTCAAGAGGAACTTTGAGGTTTGGCTCGACTCGTCGTCCGTCCAGCAGTCTGTCCATCATGCTGTTCGGCTCAGCGGTGGTTTAAGGCCGGGAACAAAGCTCACTGTGAGTAATGACACCTGCACAGTCTTCACTGATCCAGCTCATGCAGAGAGCGCAGCTCTGCAGCACCTGGACTCACCGTCCTGGAGTGTTGACTACATTTATGGGGTGTGTGTAAGAAGAAATCGGTTAAACTTAGTCTTCTGGTATGAATAGAAATATCCGTCTCGATCCAAGTGTGATTTTGAGTCATCAGTAGAGCTAACAGGAAAGTAAATCAGGAGAAACAAGTGGATCGTCCAAGAGAGAGAGAGAGAGATGATACAACGCTTGGACGACCTCTGTTACAGATTAAAGACCTCGACACAGAAGAAAAATGAAGGAATCTACCACAAATAAAACCAAACTGGAGAGGGATAAGTTGTTGTTTCTGATTTTAAATAGAGAACATTGTCGACAGATACATTTAACTTAAGTGGAGATACAGCAAATCACAATAAATCACAGCAGTACAGGACAGTAAATCATCACAGCTTATCACATCTCACAGGCATTTTGTCATAAATATGTAAGGATCACAATAAATAAATAAATAGATAAATAAGTGGATAAATAACACAGCAGATAATGGAGGTTGCACGTGAAACAAACAGCACACTCACGAGCCTTATTGCCATCTTTGGGAGCAGCACCTGACATGCTAAAACACATTGCACGGATCTGTTTCTCACGCCCATTGTCTCATTTACATGACCAAGGCTCCTTTTCTTAACACATCGACTCGCGGCCTAATGAGCGAACGAGTCCAGGAAGCACTTCAGAGCCGCTACATGCAGAAGTATGAGCCCTTTATGGAGTCCATTCAGTCTCATATCAGTGTGCCCCCCCCCCACCCTCTCTCCCATGCTCTGTATGACATAAGTGCCATCTATTTGGGCAAACATTGCCAACCCTCTTTCCCTCCCCAGCCCCCCCAGAAACAATGGCTCTCAATTAACAGTCAACCATAAATTAGAATATTAAAAGCCACCGAGGATGAAGGATGAGAAAGCCTGAGGTGTGTAACCCGCTGAGAAGCCTGCAGATGTCGATCGGTCCGGTCTGTCTTTGACATGTGGGGGGGGAGAGGGAGGGACAAACCTGGACCTCCTCCCCGCTGCAGCCTCCACACTCACAGGGCGCCCCATGTTGCTCAGTTAATCCCACTTTATCCAGGAGAGGCGGGCTGTCAGATCTGGAAAAGGGAGGGAGGGTGGGGGTGGGGGGAGCAGGAGGAGACAAAAGCAGGACAAACAAATAAGTTTTGATACATTTTAATGACTGTTTAACAAGTCCTGGGTCTGGGGCTGAAGAATGGGGGGCACACTTACGGCTGAAAAGCCCCATAATGAGGCTTCACAGCAGATTCCCACAGAATTAGTTAAGTGCATGGAGGCAGTAAGAATACAGGTACTTGTGTTTTGAGAAAAAAAAAAAAGAGGCTTATTTAAGAGCAAATGGCCGAGGGAAACACACCTGGGAATGAAAGTGTGCAGCAAACACACGACAAGCTGCTTAAAATGACATTTGCTTTGTGTCAATACGCTGGGATTACTGCGAGGAAACAATTAGATTTCTATTAACCATTATAAACCTCTTTGCAAGTCTTAGACTGTAACAAAGATTTAGATTAAAATAGATCCTTTTACTTCATATAAATGGTATAATTTCAGGCTTGTGCTGTAAAATAACACTTTGATGAGTTATATTTGGCTAATCAATAAAGCTTTAAAGAGCAGGGACTTTCTGTTTTTGTGTATTAATGACTAGATGGTTGATCCAGGAATAATTTTGACATAGATATGATCCAAATAAAACAAATAAGTAGAACATGCATTTTGTGTAAAACATATGCTATCCAATCAGTAAAGAAAATAAATATTATAACCAACTAGTCTCTTTTTAAACAGAGTTAAAAAGAATAAGGAAAAATCTGGATGAGTTCAGACTGACTCTGTGTTAAATATGATGGATAACTGATGATGATATGACAAATGTTCCTGTCAACACATTGGATGGTATTAGGCTGAACGTTACTCTGATCTCATCTGCAACTCGAGGGCTCAATCATCAGCTAATGACAGTTTAATTATCGACTGATGAAAGTGATCAGCTCACCACTTGTGTTCCAGATTGCGTTGGTTTGATTCTTGTAGCCATTCTTCATGCACTCGTCCACGTAGGATTTGGGGTCGCAGCCTGACATGAGGATCTCCCTCAGCAGGGCGATGTACGCTATGGCCAGTCTCAGGGTGTCTATCTTGGACAGCCGCTTCTCGTAGGGAAACGTCGGTACGTGGCAGCGCAGCTCCTCGAAGGCTGAGTTGATGCTCAGCATCCTCTTCCTCTCCCGGATGTTGGCGGCGTGCCGCTGCACCTTGTAGGGGTGGGACACCAGCCGCCGCGCCCTGCGCTTCGTCACCTCCAGAGGTTCATCCACGGAGGAGCTTTCCCCTTCGGCGCACAAACCCGACCCCGGTGACTGCACGTCGAGGTCGGTGAAGGTCAGCTGCGCGTCCGGGAACATTGACTGATTCCCGAAAGAGGACCAGGGCGAGAGCTGACCCGCGGCTGCTGTGTAGTCCAGCAGGAAGGTGTCCAGCTGGGTCTGGAGCTGGAAGTTTTGGTCCATCTGTCCCCAAAATGCAAAGTCCGCGTTGCCATCCTGGTCGAAATCAAAAAGTATGTCCTCCATATTAAGAAAATAAGAAAAATATAGTTATTTTGTTTCTTTTTTAAGCAGGAAATATAAAGTGCGTAAGAATGATGTACTGAGTCTCTGAGGGAAGACAACAGAGCGCAGGTTTTCGTTATTAACGGGAAACCGTCTACCTGCACGTGTCTGAACCTCTGCCGTGTGACGGCCTCGCGCACATCTCCTGGATTAAATACTTCCAGGGTCTCCATGTTTCTCGGCGGGTCGCTCTGGCCAATTCTAAAGGCTGAAAGGGAGCTCTTAAGAACACTTTAGCCCTCCTTGTGGATCGTTCACTGCTTTAAAAACGAATTACAAAGGAATCAGTTGATCTCCGCACGACAAAAAACGGGGGAAAAAAACACGTGTCCAATTATAAACTTCCTCCCAAGTAGTCCCGCTAATATTGACAAAAAACACTCAGAGCTCAGCAGTCGTTGGAGGGCTTGTGCGGGGCATTATGGCGCAGCAGGCCACGCAAACCCGGTGGCCTCTGAATGGGATTGTTTTATCTATTAAAGCTCAGCTGACAACAAACACGACTGTCAGAAACACATGAAAGCTCTTTGTTAGTGCGAAATAAAACAGAGTCTCCTAGAAAAGGGAACATTTTTTTTTATGTTTTTGCCTTTGAGTTTATTCTGGTCTAGACACATTTTTACGCACTGAAGTCAGATACGAAACAGACCTACAAGATGTAAAATATTCCAGCAGTATCACCACAACTCGTCCCACATAATTTGGGTCTAGTCGCCACATTAATACGCTCCTAATTTGCAAATGATATGACTGACTGAATGTCAAACCATGGAGAGGAGGCACGCTGTAATTACTCTGGGGTTAATCAAATAAGCGAGTTCTTTCTTCGAGGTTGGATGGAGGGCAGCTCGGGGATGAACTTTAATTCAACAAGGCTGTATGTTTGCTAACACGTGGTTTCGATTTGACAAAGTCCTCCAGGATGCTAATTTAAAGGGAATCCGTTTGTTTCTGTAAACACGCGCGGGGTGAGGCCTCTCCTGCAGCAGCTGATTCAACCGGAGGACGGAGATTAAGACAGGTGAGGCGCGTGACTCACAGTTTTTGGCGGCTGCACCAAACATCCACGCGTCACAGATGATGGAGATAAATGCATTTGAATTAATTCCAAAGACTGAAAAGTTTCTATCCTCTCAAATCATTTATTATCTTAGTCGTATAATTAATTTTTGATCACAATCCGTCCGATTGGCTCCAGAAAAGGCACCTTTCTTGGCATTTTTTGGTCTTATTTCATGCTTTTTCCAAGGTGTTAGATTTATCCAAGTTTAATAAGGCGTGGAAATAATTTATTCCTCCTAAATAGTTACAGATGTGATTTCAATGGGGAGGAAAAACCTCTATGAAAGATTTTTTTTTTTGCCTTGAAGATGGCGCACAGACATGTTTGCGTACATCGAAGGAACAATATGAAGGCCACAAGCCTCTCGGCATTCTTCTTCTTCACCGAGTTTGATTTCCCTGCAGGGACCTCAGTATTTGTTTCAGGAAACACATCAAAGTTGCTGCTATTTTCCAAAGGATTGAGTTACAATAGTTAATGAACCTACAATGTTGCTCTAACCATTTTCCATCCTACACTTCGATTAACCCATGAGACTGATGCATTTGAAAGGACAACATCCTGATTAATGGGCGCATTGTTATCGAGCCCGGCATCTTGTTTTAACTCTGCCAAGAGTCAACAAAAAGCGTTTCTAGTGTAAATTACAGGCACGAACGATGGTGTTTGAAAAATGACGGATTTCGGATTAACGCGTCATCAAGTTCACTTTCATTACTTTTCCATTCCCGGATGGACTTTAATAGTTGTTCAGGATTTAATCAGCTAACAGAGGAAATACAATTTAATGCTTTAAAATGGGTTCAATCACACAGGGCTCTTAAACTGTGTTTGCATTGATTAAGGAGAGGTATGAGTTTGAATACTTGGCCCAAAATATACGTGACAATTATATAACAGCTCTTGTGCAGAGTAATCACAAATATTTGCATTAAAATCCTTTTTTTTAAATATATATAATTTTAACATTTGAAAAGACACAATCCGTGCGTAAAAATACAGCCGAAATAATCAGATTGCATAAAAACAGTTTAAATACTCGTGTCTGCACGCAGACAAGACACAGATGCAGATTCTGGCAGAACACAGTGTGTTTTCTTGGCTTTCTAATTACTGAAGAAGAGCAGACGGCCTGCGTTGAGAGGTGCGGGTCCTGTCAGGACCTTCTGCCAGCCTGCCAGCCGCATCCCTCCTCCAGCTGACGGTCGCGGTTTGGTTTGGTCCGAGCTGAAGAGACGCGCCTGTCAGATTCAGATCCGCCTCATTGTTTCGGCTTATACAGCAATTCAAGAGGGCTGAAGGGGCTGTAAAGAACGAACCTTGCAGAAAATGTGGAATAAATAAGAAGAAATCAGCCTGAAGCACTGGTTATGTGGCGGAAAATAAGGAAATTTCGATTTTTATATGTCACGTGGGTATGTTTTTTTTCTTGCTTATAAATAAATGTTAAAGCCTCGTTTAGTGCGTGCAAGGCCTTAATTCACTGACGTGCGGGCTGCACTGCGGCCCAGTTGCTCTGCTGCGGCAGAGGCTCTGTGAGATCCAGCCCAGAGGAGTCGGACAGTGTGTCTGGAGTGAAGTGCACCTTGGACGCTGCGCAAGGCCACATGCTCGCAATTAGGTCTGCGGTTTTGAGGCTGTTTCCCACCTGGGTGTTACTGTGTGGAAAACAAGGAAGTTCGAATCAAAGGAATATTTGAATTGATCCTAACCTGCTCTTTCATGTACTTCATAATATTATGATTTTTAATCAGTGACATAGTTCTGGAGGTTAGAATGGACACTGTTAGCTCACACGCGCTTGTGTCATTTCCTACAAGTTATTATGAAGTGCTGCTTAACTGATTGAGTTTTCAGTATCAGTGCCAAAGTGCTTTGCAACAAAGCTGCTGCTATGTCCAACCTCCTTCTCTCATTATTTCCCTCTCTGTTCCTTCATCTCACACCCTTCAATACACACATAACACAGAAATAAAGTTGTGACCAGCGTTCATGAGACAGTCCACTAGCCGTCAATGCAACAGCAAAAACAAAGATAACATTTTCAAGGTTCTGTTCAGTGACGCACATCTTGTTTGTTTGGGTAGGAGGCTGATAAACATCTCGGTTCTGAAAAGCCTCTGGGATCTGTCTTGGCTGCTATGAGAGAATGGCATAGCAGCCAAGTGTAATCTTCAGGCTCGGCCACAAACTGCTCTTTGATCCGCACTGGGCCTGAGCCATTAGAGTGTCACGGCACATTGAAGCGATAGCTCAGAGCAGAAGTTACCTTTGACCACAGATTAGGATTGAGATAGCCCCAGGCCTTTACCTTTAAAGGTAAGCTACAATCAGCATCAATGCAATGAACAGTATGTGCCCAACTTCAAAAGGGCACGGCAGTCAACTGGATGAACATAATGCAGGAAATGCCTTTTTACTGATTGCATGCAAACCCCTGCTTGCATGTAAAGTATTTGAGGATCTGGGGTGGTATTCATTTCCTACAAACTGTTATTACATCTGGGGGGCAGCGACACAGGACTGATGCATGATCCCAAGCAAATCACAAGAATTACTGTTGGCATTGTATGTTTCTGCAAACAAATATGTTGATTTTCACTGCTTTACTGTCTTAATGTTGAAACTTTTTTCTAGTTAAGGTCCGGTTAGGATAAGGCTTAAAAACCAATTGGTTGGGTTTAGAAAAAGATCATGTTTTTGGCTTAAAATACCTGGTTTTGATGCTACAAACACTGCTGCAAAAAACTACCACCCCCTTTGACCTCCTGATAAGAAAGTTTGGCATATTTAAGCCCACATATATATTCCTAAATAAGTCACACTGATATGCTGCATGTGGATGTTCAGTTTCTACGTCTCTGTGGTTTGCAGAGACATACATTCTCAGCATCTTTTGTCTCCACTGTAGTCTAATCATCTGTGTGATGTTTGCCACCGAGAGCGACCCTGGTACTTCTATAAAACCTAAGATATGAATCTGATTCTGATTCCTGAAGTTTAGTAGAAGCTCACTGGCTCCAAGCCTGTTTCTGTCTGCATTTCAGGCCCAGGTCTGGTCTGGAAAAAGCATCATGGTCGTAAAGTGGGCCTTAAGCAAACACCCCTCCGGGGCCACCACCCCTCTCCCTGGATCAGCAAAAAGCCTGAAGCTGGATGTGAGCCTCCAGTTTGATAAAAACACATCACTTTTGCAGCATGGGTGTGTATACACAGCATGACAACAGGTGGTATTTAGATAATATGATTTTATATAGGGGCACATGTGTACGGTGCATCGTAACCTTCCTGTTCACTCTGCTATTATTTTCATTAATCCCAATCTGTGTATTCATTTTGAGACTTTTGGTGTGTGTCTCTCTGGAATGTGTGAAAGGCCACAGGGCCCGTGGGAGAGGACTGATCTGCAGGAATGTGTAGACTGCAGTCATCAGCAGTGACACCTGCAGAGTACCAGATGTCAATAAGACTTTAAAAGTAAAATAACCTGACTGCCAAAGATGGAGTTTATTACAAAAAGGAATGCTTATTTCCTTCATTTGAAAACATAAACTGGTTTTAGTTTGACTCCAGAGCTCAAGGATGATTGAACTCATTCAAACCATAAAAAAAAGCCTTTTCAATGTTCAGGCTCAATAAGAGGAATAAAAAAGGCGAATTCATGTAATGACAGCATCAATAATTTGATACATAGATGAGGCTCAATAGGTTTTTCAGTCTGTGTATGTATATAATTGTATCAAACATGTTTAGTTTTTCTCAGGGTAAGAATCCACTCAAATTGGGATAAACAACATCAGCATTTAATGACTAATTAAAATCTTATCTGAATTGGAGTAATGAGATGGTGGATTTTTGTGAACCAGAATCGCTCTGGTTGTATTAACTGGCTAAATCTTACTATAGTATGCTGGCCATTAACTGTATTTCCCCTCTAAAAATGGGTTTCCATATACAAATTAAATGTGCCTCATCTTCCTCTTGCTGTACAAAAAAAGTAGGCCAACATATCTCTGATACATGGGCTGCCATCTTGTCCTGGTGACACCATTTGGACCAAGAGTTTGCACGCTAGTGATTGGCGGCTGAGGTCCCGCCAATGCTACCGGCTGAGCCAGTCACGATTAAGGTCATCAGTCAGTCATGACAAACCTATAAGATAACCAGCACGATAAGAACTACTGAAATGACAGAAATCATCTTTGGGAAAAAAATTTATTTGATGTGATTATTTAGCCGGGCCCCTGTCCCATCCGCTATCAACAGATTTATGAGCTATACTGCGGCCAGACACCAGGGGGCCATAGATATGTTTTGACTCCACTTCTTAAGGAGCTGTCATGTCGTCCATCATGCAGCCGATGGTCCTTCCAAGCTCCAACTCATGGGCTGGTTGCCTAACCACAGTTGTTTGAACCCATCAGCATCCTATGAGGAACAGCTGGCAGTGATGGGCTGGTGTGGTTTCCTGTGATGTGATAACAGCGTGAGCGTTCATTTAAAGACAAAAATGGTGGCTGTTAAAGAGGTTAGCAGAGGTGCTGCTGTAGCATCAGTTACATCACAGCAGGGGAGCTTTTTTTATTAAAAGGAGAGAAAAGAGTTGTTCATTGATCTTGTTGGTTGAAATTATCCTGCGATAGATGATGAAGTAACGATAGTTCATCCAATCACCTGCCAACAAAGTGCCTGACCTTCTCAAGACTTTAGATTCTCTAACTATCTGATGCATCAATTAAGTTTGTGATCAGAAATTGATTCTTGTTTAAAGGAGCATTTCACCAGTTTAGTTTTACACTTCTAAAAAGTTGGAATACTTGTAAGCCTCTTCCATGTGGCATTCATCACTGGAGCCAAATGTCCCATAATGCATCATTACATTAGATCATTGTTGCCTCATTAACACCCCTGTTATTCAAACTTCATATTTTTCAAATTTTAACAAAGGCTTTGTGTTATAAATTCTTATCCTAACGTCAAAACTGTGGTTAATCTGGTCATTTTAGGCTTTAGATGGTTTTCTCAAAAGCCACAAAAGACAGTAAACAACTGTGTTTTTGTTGTTTTTTTTTTAAGACTTGGTGTTTTTCCCTCATGATGAGTGAACTGAACTTCTTCTAAAAACAAAGTAAAATGTTTTAGAAGTCTGGTGACCATTCTAGGTACAAAGAACAACATATTTTTTAGGTGTTTAATCTAATGTTTGATATCATTCACTTTTTCTTACCACCCAGTTGTTTTCAGTCATCAGCTGTTCATTAAATCTTTGTTTGTCCACTTGTAGAGCTCATGTGGGTGATTTCCAGCTGTGATGATTTAGTTGTGTAGGCTTTTGGTATCATTAATGGGGACACTCTTGCTGAAACCAGATGTGAATATGCTGCTTCTGCAACTCCACTTCATTGGAACAAAACGCTATCAGGTCTGTAGAGACAAACACACACACACACGCACACACACACTGGTCTGATACTCAGGAGATGGTATTAACAGGCACAAGGGCGTCTTAGGTCACTGCAGAGACATGCCGGCGGACGCTCTGCCCCTAAACACCAGCTGCTGGCTTTGTTGTGCACCAGTTGTCTTCAGCTCTTGTTTTTCCTGACCCTCTTGTTCAGGTCAGCGAGGTGTTGCAGCTTTTCCCATCTTGATTGGGAGAAAATGAAAGGGGCTTTTTTGTCTGTTCAGTCTTTTCTGCTCAGGGTTTGAGAGGCCTTCGCTTTGGTTTTGATTTTAAAGCTGAAAAGAAACTCTGTCACTTAGGACATTCACACTTAGGGCGGTCCCCTCTTGTCACAGGTCGAGTGGTGGAAAAGATATTGTATCCGAAGCCAGACAATGAAAGAAGATAGAAGATAGCCATGGTTGAACCGGGGATTGATCACACTGACAAAAAGGGAGGTTATGTTGTGAAATGCACAGAGACG
>JAUZTA010000006.1:18815583-18827954 GCA_034780835.1 Ctenochaetus striatus | reverse complement strand
ACTGCCCCCGTCGAACAGCAGAGAAAGTGCGTCACTGCCAGCTTCCCCCACATCAAGCGATCGAGTGATACTGTTCTGCATCCGACTTCTCCTCTCTCAGGGGAGGCAGGCCCCCGTTTTCCATGCCCGCAGGTTCCAGCTCTGGTGTGGGATTCCCAAGGCCTCAGGAAAGCACAGTTTACAACATTCCCACAGTGGCGGCCACTGAATCACTCTCTTCCTCTTCTCCACTCTTCTGCTTAACCGGGGGTTTCTTCTTCTTTGCCCAAGTTGTTGTCAGGCAGCGGTTTGGGAAGCTGCCCAATGGTTCCTGGTTAATTTTTTTTTTGTTTTGTTTTGAGAGGGACAAGAAGGAGGAAGAAGAGGAGGAGGCCCATAATCCTCCATCCCTGCCGTCCACGACAGCTCTGCAGCTTTGTTCCCTATCCAAGACACCCCCTCTGCTCCCTAACCACTGGATCTTCTCAGTGGCGGAAAATCCTTCCCATGAGCGGCTCGGCTCTGCGGAAGTAATTAAACATGGGTAGTTTGGTGTAATGGACATTGTCATGCTGCCATTAACTGATCCCCAGGCTCACAGACTCAGGAAAACAGCACAATGTCAGTACTGATTAGCAAAGAAAAAAATAGACTTTTTGTTCTAAAACTTTCTCTTTTGACATGTAGCAGAACAACGATGTCAATTTCTCATGTTATTTTTAGTTGCATGTGGGATTGCTGCATTTAGTTTGCTGGCAGCTTCATCTTGTGTCAGTGTTTAAATCTACGGAGAAAAAAGAGAATTCTTACATAATCAAAAGAACGTATTGCTAATATCAAACTGGCACTTTTATAAACCACATTGAGGTAACAAATTATATGTACACAGCCATGCTAGCAGGTACAAGGTTGTAGCTATAAGGGTACTGTTGTGTTTTGAGCTAATATCAGCGTGCTAGCATGTGTTCAATGTTAAATTTCCTCTGTTGCCCATCTTAGCTGAGTGTGTTAACAAGCCAACTTTTGCAAATAAGCACTAAACTCTGAGAACAGTCTTTATTTTTTAACATTTCGCTTACTGGGAAACCTGGCCAACATGGCAGCAATAAAAAAAAAATCACATGCTACACATAAAATTGCAACATACAGTAACAATAATTTCCAATAAAAACAAAGAACAGCTAAAAAATAACACAGTGGCCTCTTGAGAAAAACAAACACAAGCCTCCGTCGCCACATCTTTTATGGTGCTCTTAAATTTATCAATGGATATAAATATTTCTAATTTTAGATCTCATTGCAGATTATTCCATGCCGGAGGGGATGGTGGCAAAATGTTGTTTTCCCTCAGATCTGCTAAAACCCCAGAACCAAGATCGCTGTATAAATAAAATTCTAACAATGTTGTTTTCTTCCAGTGGTCAGTTAATCCAAACCCATCAAATCATCAAGAAACCGACCGTTTCAGATCATTTGCTATGAACTGTAGAGGCACATTGTACAATGAGTCAAGGCTCTGTGCAATGAAGGATGCCGCATGAATGCTCAATATATCACTAATCATTAGTTGAATCTGATGGGAATGTCATTAGTTTAGCAGTTACTCAGTCACAAACCAACAAAACGGATAAAATGAACTTTTGGCATCATATTGGTGCAAAATGAACAGTAAAGTGATTACCACATGTATTGCAATTTGTCCTGAGGTTAACATGGAGATATGAGGTAAATTCAGCCAACAGTTTGCCAGTCTTGCTAACCCTGTCATTCCTACAGTCATGAGCTGCTAGCAACTGCAAATATAAAAACTTTAGTGGAAAAAATTGCAAATATCTCCATGTTTTCTTGATGTGCATCTGTTTAAAGTTAAAAACAGTACATTTTTCATTAAGATCTGATTCAAATGATGCTCAGCTCATACTGACCAGATGATGCTTTATCAAGCCTTATATCTCAAATGAGAAAGAACAGATCAAGGTTTTATTTCCTCGTGGCTCATATTTCCCATTATCACTACTGTGAGTCATTTTGGACAATATTAGTTTAATTCAATGTGCTGTTTTTTTGGCAAAACACAACTTAAACTTCACCTCTCGGTATCTGCAGCTCCATTGTTCTTGTAAATCAGACCATAAGAGAAAGGCCGCTGCGCACACGCAATAATGAAACATGTCTCAAATGAGAGGGAACTAATTAAGTATTCTGCAAGAGCCAAGTTACAGACTGTGACAGTAATTACAGAAGCAATCACTTTACATCCTTCCTGCCTTTGCCACATTTCACGACTACCGGCGCTCCTTTGGAAAACAGTCAAATTAAGACTCATTAAACCCCGCTGAGGTTTCTAATTAAAACACACTTTTAAAAGTTAGGATTCTTTCAATATTTCCAACCATATACTCCCTTAATTATATCAATAAAGCTGAAGGAATTCCCTGTGTGTGTGTGTGCATGTGTGTTGTGCTCAGCACTGATTGAGTGGTTAATAGTGAAAGACGAACTTAATAGAGGAAAAGTGTTTCCGGACGTGCAGTTGTAATCCATGTGTGCTGGGAAACAGAATGACACAAACATGAAAAATGATCAATATTTTGACTCGTTCCACACCCAGGCTTTCTCGTTTAATTGATCTGACGTGAGCTGAGACGGGAAGTGCTGCTTTTCTTGGACTGTTCAAGGACAAACTCAGTTTTTTTGTCTCATGTCATCTCTTTGAGTTGGGTCAAACTGCTTAATGTTTTTGTAAGTTCAGCTGCTCTCGATGTGTGGTGAAGATTAAAGGTGATAAAGCTCGACTGCACTGGGTCAGGATACCTGTTTTCATGTGTGTGTGTGTGTGTGTGTGTGTGGCAGCAGTAAACACACAGTGATGTGGTCATTGGAGGAAACAAAGAGTTCCGGAGCGCCTGAAGAATGAGGTCATTCAAATTAAAGCGCGTGGCCAAACGCTAACAGGCTACCTGCCAATGGGAGCGCAGGAGAGCAGGCGGCCTGATGGAGACGCACACACACACACACACACACACACACACACACAAACACGCACACACACACAGATGGATTGTTGTGACGCTACTTAACAACCAACAGGTGAGGTTTGATCCAAACCAGCAAGTTTCACTCTTTCTCTTTTACTCAAACAGGGTTTATATTTGTTATGCAAACACCACGAACATAATCATGTGCTCACACACACACTCACACACTCACGCAGAGACGCGTGCCAACAGTATTTTATAAGAAAACACCAGATCCATGGAAACAACCTTTAATCCATGTCTAAAAGCTGCGGTCGCCTCGTGAAGCGAGCTGCGCTGCTTTTAACATCCCTTCGCATGCTGGTCCCCAGTTGAAGCGGAACACTGCGGTGATATTAGCAGAGGCTGTTGAGATTTTGATTGCAGTTTGTGGCGCAAATAAACTCTGGAATGAACAACATCATTCAGCTTTTCCAGGCTTCCAGTGATTTTCTGCAGAAATAAACCGTTTACCGTCTCTGTTCTCCCCTTTGATGCAGTGGCATTATTAAAGAAAGTCACTTTACTGTTTAAATACTGTTAATGCTGATCATGACCGGAGGTTTTTCATGGACTGAGCAGTCAGCAATACAGCATAATTCCCTGATGTTTAACATTTAGAGAAAAATGAGTGGGTGTAACTTTTATTTAACAGTTGGTTTGACATCTCACAGTGGAATTAAAACCTTTACATGAAACCCCTCTAATGACTCTCTAATGAATCAGTCCACGGTGAACTTTGCAGGGTGCCTTCCTCCTAAATAGACTGTAGCATAAATATAAGTCCAACTTGAAAGAGAGGTCTCTCGCAATGGAAACTCCCAACAGGAAGATAGTGGTTTACCAGGCTGTCCAATCTGTGCCTCTCTCTGCACTGGTGCAAATTTAAGGGACTCATTCTGTGTCTCTGTGTGTGTGTGTGTGTGTGAGTTGTGTTAATGAAAGACTTGAGTTTCGGAGAGGATGAGGCTCTTGAGGACACATCTGAGGTTCACAGCTGAGTCCTCTCCAGCGAACTTAAGAGGGATGGATGGAGAGAAATGAAGAAGAGAAGAGGTAAAGGAGAGAGAAAGAGAGACAAAAGGGAGGGTTAGGGAGGAGTAACGAGAGGAGAGAGAGGTGCCGAGATACGTCAAGATGTCTGCCATGCTTGAAAGGAAGACAGTGCCATCTAGAGACCTCATGTGACGGTTGTGCACATTTGTTAAAAAGCATTTTGTCACTTCAAACAGAGGAAGAAAGAAGTTCTTACACTGATATGCAAAAACACTGTGATAAACATAAAAGTTTTGCATTCAAATCTTCACTAATGTAAGTATGTAAGTAATAACAGCAAAGTTTACTTAAAGTATCCAAAGTAAAAGTTCTTATTCTGCAGAAAAAGAAGTCCTCGTGATTGTGCTACAATGATATTTGATGTTTTTTGTATTAAAATCACTGCTGCAATAACGTGAATATTGAATTTAACTGTGGAAGAAGTTTCAGATTGGTCTCATAAAACACTTTTCTTCAGCAATGCATCATATTCTGCAGGATCTTCATCTGTCGTAGAGCTGCTGTCCTGTGAGACTCACAGATCTCTAAAAAGTCATTTTTTTATTGAGCTCAGAAAAAAAAAAACAGCCCTGTTTCGAGCTTTGTGATGATGCATTTTCCAGTTAATCCAAAAAGGGGTTTTAAACCATTTATTGAGCTGAAGAGGTAAGAGAAAGTCCACAAAAAATACTTAATCTATTAGTTTACCACTAATAGTTAAGTTCAAAATCACCAAGTTAAGAATAACATGGTTTTCTTTGAGCGAGAAGGAAAGAAAAATTAGAATCGGAAAAGTGCTGAACTGAATCTGTGGTGAAGTTAAATTCACAATATTTTCCTCTGAAAAGTGGAGGACTAGAGGTTTAAAGTTGCATAACATGGAAATACGCAAGTAAAATACATTTTTTTCAAGATTTATGTACATTATTTTAGTAATTGTGATGAGTTACAGTCCAGCATTGCTTTGAAGTGTGTATTTTTTGCTTATTAATAGTATAATTAAGTCTAATAGAATTTAACTGTCTCTTAAGAGTCTAAATAGTGTTGCACAGACTTTTTCACTCTTGGAGAGATTTATTTCTTTAACTGTTTGCGTATAATCTTTAATTTTGCCTTGTTTTAAGAGTGCCTCGGCCCCTCTTTTTGATTCTTACCAGAAGGTTTTTGGATCGCGGCCCTCTTCTCCCTCGGCCCTTGTTCTCCCTCTCATTTCCACTCGGGGTTCCCAGGCTCTGCATTTTCCACGGGGCCAGTTGGATTTTCACCACAATGTGGTTTTCTCAAACTTCTTGACATCATGACTCATTTATCAGCTTCACAACATTAACAAATGTCCCTATCCAACACTCTGTCCCTCTTGAATTAAACCGTATTACTCCCTTTGGAGGATATCACAAATCACAAATCACAAGACCACAAATACGACGAGTCTGCAGGCGTATGAGAGCAGAGAGATGCTGATCAATCCTTCGAGTGAACAGTTTGATTTGGAGCATATTATGACTGTTAAGCATATCAGCTGCATTAAAACACATGAAGCATAAGCTCATGAGGTCAGTCTTCATAGTTCAGTTATTAAGAAATTTATCCATTTGAGAGAAAGTAGCTCTTCTATGCAACTTTTCGAAGGTTCTCAGTGCGAAAGACTTTGGCTTTGACAGTGAACAGCTCATCTTAACATCCACTGAGGGCCTGTTTTTGCTTTATTAAGGCATTTAAGACTTTTGACACATGAAATAAGTTCCAGTAAAATTTAATCCAAGTCACACTAGCTGATTAATTGTCTTCAGTGTTAGCAAACCAATCTGGAAACGAACCTGTAAAAATGACACATAAATGCACTCTGGGGAAATTTCTCTTCAAGAGCTGTTGAACTGTTGAAGCTGCACTGAATCCAAAACTCTCATCATCTGCAGGTTGTGCTGCTCTGATACTGACAGAGGGATGATTTTCTAACATTACTTTTAGATTTAACCGAACCTCCAGAGATTGGTTCAGATAATTTGGACTAGAACAGATGTTGGAAACGGTTGTGAGGAAAGTAAAAGGAATGATTCTCTCGTGGTCACTAAAAGAGACGGCAAACAGAACAGGAAGCATAGAAAAGTGGCCTTAATTTTGAGGAATCGCTCTGCTTTCTTTTGTTTGGAAGCCCTCACGGGTAGTTTCAGATGATAAAAAACATACAGGAGAGAATACAGAATTATTGTACTTTTACTGTTTTTCAAAGATGAGATATACATGAAAGCAAAGTGCACTGAAATTTCATGTTGACCAGTAAAAATGCATGAGAAACAAAAGCTCTGCAACAGACATGCAAAGTCAACAATAAGTGCAAATGACTCCCAGATAAGGCAGCTTTCTGGGTCAGATTACTATTCATCATAAGTACTCTTCCTCCACATATTAGCTTTAAGGTCTCCTCTAATAGTTGTCGACAGTAACATGTAGTAAGAAAACTCCAACTTTACCTTTTTCTCCTGCTATCAGTGCTTTGGTTTGGATCCAGGACCTTAAATTGCTCATTTTTAGCTTTAGTTCTCCATCTTTCTGATTTAATTTTATCTTCAGCATTTCCGGTCTGGTCGATCTTTGAGGCCATTTTCCGAAACTCAACGTTAAGGCATTTGGTTCGAGAAGAATCTATGACGAAAGGAGAATTGTGAACATGAAACAACAGTGTTGGTCGTTTGTTAACCACAAATCCAGCCCTTCCAATGCCAGCTGTGTATTTAATGCATCAAAAGTAGAAGAATTTGAATACAAATGTAATGTAGTGAAGGCAGGGCGATATGTGAAAATATAATCACGGTTCTTTAGTCAGAATCACGATTCAAAATATTTTTGTGATGTTGATTTTGAATATTTTGCAATGAACTGAACGATACAACCAAACAAATTTATTTTGTGGTGTTTAAAAAGGTTTGTTGTGATTTCATCTGACAGGTAAACTTTATCCTTGCAGCCTTTGTATATAACTGTTGTCTGTCGTACTGATTTTGCAAAATCCAAACCAGTTCCAATACTATTACTTATGTTAAAATCATTTTCAGGGACCAACTGTTTCATGTTGTCCTCCATGTAGCTGCACTGCCCAAAAAAAAGTTGACGCACAGAAATCCGCTGTTGTACTGTTTTCTGTTATTTGTGTCTTTGTGTTTCTCTTGTAAAGACATGAAAACTAGAATAAAGTGTGATTTAAGTTTTTGAGAAACAACTTTGGTTGTGTGTAAGAGCCACAAAACTGCAACTGAAAGAATGTGCACAATACTAACTATTTTTTCCTTAAAAGCAGATTGTCAAGACATTTTAATTGCCCAAGATTTGATATCTCGTCCTTAACAAACCAAATTTAGAGCACTTCATGTTTGCACTTCAGACTGGTGATCACTTTAATCTAAGTGACCAACAATATAAACTCAAGACTGAGCCGCTGAACTCCGCATTCACTCTGAGAGTCGATAAAAGGCCTAAAATACAAGCTGACAAAAAGACTGTTAAATGAGCAATTCAAGGATCCTGATCGGAGGAATGTTCCTCTGCCTCTGAACAGGATTATTTATCACACGACTGTGTCTTTGCTTCAAACCAAACTGACCTCCTCCTCACTGTGGATGATGAGCTGAAAAGTGCTGGAAGCAGAACGAGAAAAACATCACGGTGAATCAGGAAGTCACCAGATAAACATTTAGGATGCACATACAGTTTCCACAAGTCAGGACATATTAAGGCTTCTGTTATAAGTTAAGAAGCATTTCAATAAATTATTACAGTGACTGGAAGATAGGAACTATTACATAACTTTGAACTTCAAAAGGTTTGAAAAAATTATGATTAAGTTGTTTTATTATTAGAAAATAATAAGTTATCCATTAAATGGCTTCACAAAACGCTCCACCCTGGGGATCGGTGTCGGGGCGGACTGAGGTTCGGGTTGGGTGAGCTCTGCAGAGGTCGAGACGCTGGACGGTTGTCAGTTTTGGTGAAGCAGGAAGTTCTTGATGGGCTGCGGTAGCGGTAACGAAGGTATGTGGTTCAGACGACTTTTGCCCATCGCTCTGCGGATCTTGATGCGACACAGGTGCGTCAGCCTGCGAGGGCATCCTGAGGGGAGGGAAAGGAAAAGGACGCTGCAGCAGAACCGCACTTCATGTTCAGGAAATCCATCATAACAGGGAGCAGTTCGTTTTTCTCACAGCGACTGAACTAACTCAACCTGAACCTCTTTACATTTTCCTTTGCCACTCATGCTGTAAGTCACGTCAGCTTCTCGTTTTTTATGATCTGAGCTGTCAACAAATAGTGAGAGACGACATAAGCGGTAAGTGTAACTCTATCACGCTTTAAGAGGTGTTGGCATGTACAAACACTTACGTTTCTATTTGAGAAATTTATCATATACAGATTTGCTATGAACACCAACAAGTTGAAGGCAAACAGGAATGCTGTCCTTTGCTGTGGAAAATCCTCAGAGACATTTTGATTTGTCAAAGCAAGAAACAACAAATGTCACTAATAACATTAACAATAGATTCCTACTTATTGGTTGTAGTCTGACCTTGGTTCCTCCAGTCTGCATGTAAAAAAACATCCTCAGACAAAAACATGGCGCTCCAAATTGGCTTTAGTGTATGAAATTGTGTAAGGGGGAGAATATTGACTTGTATTGTAAAAGCACTCGAAGCGCTCCAAAGTTTGAATGAGTACAATATAATGGAGTCCATTTACTGCTGATATTTCTCCTAGTGCATAAAAAAACATAATTTAGGAGAGTAAATAAAAAGTGAGACATCTGTTTTTGCAAATGAACCCTGAATAAACATATTAGAATTATATGCTGCATAATGATCCCATTTTTGCAACAAAGGAGCCATTATTGGATCATTAAGAGGCAACCACAAACAACTCAGAAAAACCTTTTACTTCAGCTTGTTAACAGTAATCAGTCTGAAGCAGCACCTGCTGGGATTTGACCTGAACTACCTTCTAACTACCTCTAACCCTGTATAAAACCCTTCATTGAATTGTAAAAAAATTACTAGTAAGCAATATTATTTAGAGAAAAGTGCACATTCAAAGTTTTTTACTCACTCCTTGCCTCCAGGAAGACCTTGAGCGCCTCTGGATCCACCCTCCTCCGATTGGGAGCCTCCAGCTCTGACTCGTCCCAGGGCACGAGGGCCGGGTTGGCGCCGTGGTCCAGCAGCAGGTGGATGAAGGCCACCTCACACCCGTGTCTCAGCACGGCATCCAGCAGGCAGGAGGCCAGGCCGCGGGTCAGGGCTTCTTGGCAGACGGGCCCCGTGTAGTTGAAATCGGGCTGAGCGCCGGCCTGAAGCAGCAGCCGGAAACAGTGCAGGTGGTGGTAGGCAGCGCTGATGTAGAGGGGACACACCACCAGAGTGTTGAGGGTGCGAGCACTTAGGAGGAGCCGAGGACCCAGCTGGTGGTCCATGTCCACGTCAGCATTGAACCTGGAAGGAGGGAACCGTTCCTACTGTTAAACCTTTTTAAAAGCTGACTTCTGAAGAAAGATAATATGGGTTGATTGCATAAGTGTGAATATTATTTCTTTAGATCAAACACTTGTAGGTAACTTTGTGTATTTTAGAGATAAAAGAAGCTATTTTTTAAATTCAGGACTTGAACACGATGCGTCACAAAGCCAGCAGTAGATAGAAAATACTGACTTTCAGACAGTCTGAAGCAAAAAACAGAAACAACACTGTGAAGACTGTGAAGAAAAGGTTGAAAGATTGACTCGATTAATCCTCTCCTGACTTCACCTGATGAGCTCCTGCAGTATGTCCACCCTCCCCACCCGAGCCGCGTGGTACAGCGGGGTGCTGCGGTGGTGCCGACTCCCATTGGGATCGGCTCCGGCTTCCAGCAGGATCCTCACACAGTCCAGATGACCGTTGACCACAGCTACGTAAAGGGCCGTCTGACCTTTAACATCAACCAAGTCCACGTCGGCTCCCTGGGCGATCAGATAGGCCACGCAGGCGGCGTGTCCCGCTGTGGCCGCGATCCGCAGAGGAGTGCAGGGCAGGCAGCCGCAACACCACACGGACTTCTCATTGATACGTCTGGAACCGATAGACGGAAGCGGATTGGTTATTAGATGCATCCCAACATACTAGCTCTATCCAAAATAATGGATTTTACCTCTAGAGTCTTCTATATGTTCTGGTAGAATAAAATGACCACAAAAACACATAAAAACATTAAAGTTACCAAGGTTTTAAAAATATAACTGCTGCGCTGTCATCACAAATTAAACTTTTATTGCAACTACCTGCTTAAATATACTTGCCTCGCTGCTGCCTCTGCCAAACTGGGAAAAACAGGGCAGGGCAAAACCCAAAGAAGTAAGAAGTATTTTATTGAAATGACAGCGTGTTGTTAACCATGCGGAACCGAGACGAAGAGGCCTAAGTCAGTAATAACAGGTTGGCTGGATTTGATGATTGGGAGCAAGTACGAGTGCTGCATGCAACCACTGTGGGACTGAAGTTAAATGAGTGCTGACCACTCTGCGATGGTCCTGCTTGGCTCAGGGCTGATTCCCACAGCTATAAAACCGTGAAGAAAACACTGATAAAAAGACATGTTCGGTTATGTAACTCTGAGGCAATGCGGATCACAGTGTCCAGCGTAAGTCGTCCGTCCATCAGCTGTAACCGATCATCCTTGTGAGGTTTGCGGGGCTGAAGTCCCAGGTTACACCGGGTGAGCGGAGGGGTTCGCCTCGGACAGCTCAGCAGCTCATCACAGGGCTGACACACAGAGACAAACATTTATGCTGCATTTACATCTGCAGGTAATTTAGAGTTGCCACTTAAACTGCATGTTATTGAACTGCGGGACTGTGTACAACTCCACGCAGAAGGACCAGGTTCAAGAGCAGAACCTTCTCGCTGTGAGGAGAAAGTGCAAACCTGTGTCCCACCTTGCCGCCCACACATGTTGCATGATATATACTGCAAGACTATAATATGGTAGAGATGTGTAGGGTCAGTGTTTCTGCACTGCAGTGTGTGGTTGTTAGGTTGTCACTTAGAAAAAATCTACAAAAAAACCCACACAGCACAGAAACCAAAAACCACAGAGCCACACATGAAGGTTCTGGACGAATGCTGCCAGTTCTGCAGTAAAGACGGCGCACAAGTGACCACTGAGGGCAACAACAACAACACAAAGCATGGCGCAAAACATCATATTTGTGTCAGAGATACAGACATTTTTCTATAAATATCATCACAAATGAAAACAACTTCTGACACGCACTGTAAAAGCCTCTTCAGTATCCTAAGACGACCAGTCGTACAGCAGAGAAGCTGAAATATTATCCTGAAACGATCCTTAAATGATCCCTGGCCTTCTTATCTCTCTACCTACATCTCTATCCATCAAATCTAATCTTTTTATTTTAATGTTGTTATTCCCCCCCACCGTTTGAAGCTGTCTTCCTGCAGCAGGTTTCTCAGGGTGTCCAGATCTCCGACGTAGGCTGCATTGTGGAGCCGCATGTCGTCCTGCTCCAGAGGTTTGTCGCAGAACTGCTCCTGGAGCCATTCTTTCAGGTTACGGCCTGTTGAGGACACACAGATTACAGATTATAGAAACTGCCAAACTAATGCATGTGGTGAAATTCATAAATCATCAGTTATAACCAATGCAAAACACTGGATTTGCTTGCATAATTACCCCGTTTAAACACCAATGTCACATCTCTAGAAAAGCTGAGGTTTTCTTTGCCTGCATAATTGATTCTTCAGCTCCCTCTGCAAAACCCTCCAAGAATTTATCAGAGAATCTCGCACTCGAGGGCGCTTTTCTCGCTGCATATTATTTGTTACATAACTGTTCATGTCCCAGCTGAATGTGGGAACAATCAGTAATTCTGTCGTAAAATCGCTCCACATGCTTCTGGGGAGCTCTTTTGACTCTCAAGGACAGCTGTCAGTCCTGCTGGGACCCACAAACCGGACCGGAGCTGTGCACAGTAACAGAGAACGCCACAAAACTAAATAAAGAGCTCTCTGACATGGTCTAATTAGAAATATTACACATGCTCCTTATTACAGAGCTTCAGTGTCACATTCAAAGGCGAAACTTAGCTGAGTACTTTTACTAAAGGAGCCTGCTTAAGTGCAAATTTGAGATATTTCTTCTGTTTATTTGTTTTTTTTTACAGGGTCAAATTGATTAAGCTCAGCAACACAAAGCTCCAGATAGGCCTGAGGCTATCTGATTAGCATGCTAACCTCAGTTTATAACACTGCAGCACAAAACAAACACTTTTTTTGACAAAACATAAAGTGTTATTTCTAAATG
>JAUZTA010000006.1:18797345-18815052 GCA_034780835.1 Ctenochaetus striatus | reverse complement strand
GAAGGTCAAAATACTATTTCACAGCCTTCACTACAGGGAATACAGAGCAGAGAAGTACTCTGTTATTTATTTATCCCAAGGCCTAAATATAGTGTTTCTAAAAAAATGTGTCATCCTGCTATAAATAGCTCAACACGTGTTGGTAGTTTTTTTTAAAGCTGTAAAATGTAACACCCAAAGGACATGATCTCGCATCACACTCCTCATGAACTGAGTATTCTTGATTGGTTGTAATAAGATGCAGTTTCTAGATTCAGATCATAAACTGCTTTTAAAAAGACCGTAATAATGCATTATTTAAGACTGTCCAAAACATCTTTTACAATTCTGAGGCAAACCATGATGTGTCTTTACGTTGTTTTTCATGTGCTATGAGTCAAATCTACCTATAACAGAAGTGCTGTAACAAAAATGGCCATTCACATATTGTGAATCCGTGTTTCTGTGATAACAGAGATCAGACTTCTTGTTCAGCTGCTGGTTGCATGTGAACAGTCTGTGTAACTGTAAAAACGGGGAAGGTGGCAGAGAGGCATGAAGCCACGGATCTGTGCTGCTTGATGACAGATGAACCTTTGACACCGCGGCCCCGCTGGTGTTGCTCTAAAAATAAATAGCCAGGTCAACGGTGCAATGTGTCCCCATAAGTGGACAGGTTGCTTACAAGCCTCCAGCTCTGTAAAAACAAGGAAAGACAGTTCTGCAACCCACTGCTTTTATGCACTTGTATGTATGAACAGATTGTAGTCCAGCTTGCACTGATTTGCAACAATAATATTGAGTAACACTGAGGTAGCTCATTCAATTTGCGGCACTAGTCGTCTTAAATTAAAGCAGAATATTATAAAGTCAGTGTGGAGAGGTTATGTGACTATTCAAGACCCTGGTCATGTGTTTTACCCACAGAGTGAAGTTAATGTTCAAGATTTAAAACTGATTGGGCCTTTCAGTTTCTGCCCAACATGAGGATTAGTGGGCAACTGAAGGCAACAAAGGTGGAAGTGGAAGGTTTAGTCGTTCATTAGCAGCACAATCCATTGTAAAATTCAAAGGGCAAAACCAACAGAGGCTTTTATAATCAGTGAAGAGGCAGTCATGTCTGGAGTCACCACACAGTTACAGAAACACAGATGGACAAAGGAGCTGTCCTCTCCTTCGACGGTGCTGGTTTTTAATCCACCTGTTGAGCCTGGGGCCAGGATCTCCACTGGAAGCAGGTGTCCCTTCCTTCTGCCAGGGGCCTTCAGCTAAATGTCAGCCCTGCATCACAAATACCCTGTTCAGATCTTAGTTAACGGCTGTTAAAGGGCTCCTGTATAATAAGCTTTGTTCATTATTGCAGCTGTTTCGTGACTTGCAAGAGAAAAGTTGCCACTAAAGTTACTTCAGGGTCTCAATGAAATAGTTGAATGTTTTACTTCTGTATAATTGTACCAGGTGTTTAAAGAAACACGTCTCAGTTGAGTGCGACTTTCTAAACCCAGACGCTACAAGGACTTCACATGAAGTCGTCAAAATCATTAACCAGGATCATTCATCATTTCACCAGTCGTGTAACTTGAGCTCGGACCTCATAAGTTTTTCCACTGTAAGGTTAACTTGACTTCGAGCCTGTAGCTTCTCTTTAGCTCAGTTTCCTCTCAGCGACAGTCAGACTCTTAAAAACAAAAGGACGCAAACATTTAATGCAATGTAACCATTTATTTCACTCCACTACAAAATTATAGAATTATTTAAACTATGATACAATCTCCACATATACATAATGTACAGTTCAAGAAGAAACAGAGGATATGATACAAATAGTTTACAGTGTAAATAGTCCTTTTGTTTGACATTACATGAAGAAGCAGGTTTTTATTTTTCCGGGAGTTTCTGCTTGAAAGTTTTTAAGTTTGACTTTTAAACGGGTAACAGTGTATTTGAGGGACTAAATATAATACTGATATGAAAATGGAGTAAAATCAGACTAAATAAAATCACTGCTGCATCGTCATAGCAACAGTGTATATCAAAAGATCAGTCGAATAAAAAGCATTTATATAGATATTTCCATATTAAAGTAATGAGTGTGACCCTATTTTAAAGATGGTGAAAGTGTAATTCTTCATTTTTCTGTAGCCATCGACTTCCATGAACAGTCTGGACCAGTTTTTTCAACCTTAGGATCAAGAAACGGGTTGCTGAGCCTTTTTCATCGGCTCACCAACTGGCAGATTAAGTTACAATGGTTGTATGTTGATTAATTTTCCTGATAAAAACAGAAAAAAGAGAGTCCTTTCTTTGCTACTCTGGTTTGTTCAGCTCAGATGCTGTTTCTGCTTGTTTACATACAAACATGTATAGAAGTTATTTATGATGTGGTGAGAAACTAAACACTTTACTCAAAAATTCTGATTATTGCTGTAATGTACTTGTATAACAAAAAACACAAACATTTTACTTTTGTGTTTGCAAATGTATATGTTTAAGCAGTTTTTGGTGTATTTTTATACAACTTGGTCATGGGGAAACACTCGAGTCTCCAGTTGAAAAAGTATATGAACCTCTGGTTTAAACAATGAAAATTTATTAGAGGCTTTATATTTCTGCCCATCTGTAACTACCGACTGTCTGTTCTTCTAGCTTTACTGTTTCATACTGTATTTATTTTTCACTCTTGCAAAATATAAATCTAGTTTCTAATACCAATTTGTTCTGTGCCTTCAAGTTCTGCCCACGGATCTTGTGCCACCTCTGAAAATTGGTCTGATGCATGTTTTTGATATCAATGTAGAAAGGAGAGTGTAGCTACAGTATGTATGTATGTTTATCACATTCACATTTAGAATAATGTAACTAGTATTTATACAAGTGGGTGTCAGGAAAAAGAAAAACCCATAAACCCAAATGGATTACATTCATCAATCCGACCAGGATGTCACAGCAAGTGTTTTTTGTAATTAACTGTAAACATTGGCAGTCCACAGTTTGTCTTCTGGGAGACAAACCTGCAGCAGATCTACGGATGTAGCACCTGCATTTGAATGAGCAGTAACAACAATGTAAATCTACACTGGTACTATTACATTTATATGGTAACTACTTTTCCATTCAGGTTGAGATAGGCCATTGCAAAAGGGACCATGACTGACTGGTCCACTGTTTTTTGTTTTCTGTCTTTCATTCACACATGGACTTCAGTGTGATGGCTCTATTGGAATTTTAAGGGAAAACTGGCTTCTCACATCTCTATTATTCAACCCCAAACTGCAATCATTAGTCTAATATTGCTTCATGCTTTTATATTTAGCTACATATTTAAAGCACATTACATAAAGTTACATTAGGAGAGAACAAAGTGGAGGAACCTCAAGGATGTTTCTTATGTTTTCTTCTTATGTTACCTTATGTTTCCCCGAAATTGCTTTAACTTGGTGTGCTAGTGTTGTGTTTTACAAGAGATAAACTACTTTCTTGCCAAATGCAAATAATTTGAAGGAACCTCACCTAACTTTTCTAATCAAAGTGCAGCAGTGCTTCAGAAAAAGGACTGAAATAAAATGCAGATAAACTGAGTATTTTTTTTTGCCACAAGATTGGATAAAACCTGTTGTTGGTTCTGCTGAAAACAGTCTAAATTGTTTTTTTGTTTCTTTTTGTTTTTTTTAAGTGTGGCTTGAAAGTAAGGTTATAGGAAAAAAAACAAATCATCAGTTTGACATGTTAAAAGGTCCGGGAATAACAAATTAAAACCACAATTAATCATTTAGGCCATCAGGACTTTCTATGAGTCACAGGTTTTTACACGTAAGTCATAAAAATGCCTTTCAATATTCCTCCTGTATGAAATTTAAATATTGTTGTTTAGCTAATCAAATAGCACTATAGCAGATGCAAAAATCATGTAAAACAGCAAATGAACCATGTTAAAAGCCTGGTTACTACTTCAAACAACTGCATGTCCTGTGTGCAGCTCTGACTAAGTCCTGAGTCCTCAAACCACGGAAAATACAAAGTGAGGCAATGAAACAAATCAACTCTAAACACCTTTGCTTTTTTTAGGCTAGTTATTTAAAAAGCAAAGATACAGGTTTTAAATTATCATCATTATTTGGTCAACTGATGCTTTATGTTAAACAAATCATACTTTCAAATTATTTATTATTCATTTGGGAATTTATTGGGCTTATTGGACGAACCAGAATTAAATTTAACTAACTAGACTAACTTTCAAGTCATGAGCGGCACGCTGGCTCATTCCACAAAGGCACCATTAAAGAAAAGGGGTCAAAGATGGGGTAAGGATGGTGTGCAGAGTAGGAAGATATTTTTAAATTATTCATTTTCTGTCAAAGCAGATGTTATAATAGAGTCAGACTTCCAAATGGAGCTCTTACTAGTCAGCATCTGACCGACGGTGTCTGATATGTTTGGGTCTGTCTCCTTTCTGATAAAAAACCCTGAAAGTGCAGTGTTTGGTCCCATCCAACATCACCTCAGAGAAAAATGGTCTTACCATTACTCCAAGCGAGAAACAGTTCATCTCTAGATCTTCAGTGCATTTTAATACAGCTTGTCATTGTACACCGTCTTTCTCCTTTTAGGTTCTGGCAGAAAAGTTGATTCCGGTCACCATCTTCTGAATCTTCTCTTCATTCTTTAGTATGTTGGACCTCACAGCACAAATCTTGTCCTGCTGATCCTTGATCAGCTGCTCCAACTCAGCTAGTTCAACCTTAAGAGGCTCCACTGCCCTGTCTGTCGCTCTGCAGCACATAAAAGAATACCGACACACATATACAAAACGAAAAGTGATTAATTGCTTGCATGCAATAATATCATAACAAATTGAAAACTGTGATTATAGCAAAATATGACCTGTGTTTCAACATGTCTAAGAGATCCTATGAGAATAAAACAGATGATAGAAGCTTTAAGTTTAGATATATCTTGTAAAACAAAGTGTTTCTTTTGGAAATGCAAACTAAAATAAAAAAAAAAATATTATTTGGGAAGCAGCACTGAATGTGAAACACTGGAATCAGTACTTGTGCTAAAAAAAATGCAAACGCAATTTTCTATTAACCGGTGCTGGCAACATATTCAACCACTCATAACTTTTAGTGTGTTGTGTGTGTGCCAACCCCACCTCTGCTCCTGCAGCAAGGACTGTGCGTGCTCTTTGTTCTCCCGCCGCCAGGTGTTCAGCTCAGCCCGCATGGCGTCCATATCCTCCTGAATGTAGTCCATGATCCTTCCCAAAGGCAGGGTGCTGCGGCAAACCGACTGGATGGATGAGCGGAGCCGCTCGATCTCCCGCGTCACCATGTCCCGCTCTTTCTTCCGGGCTGCTTCAGACACCACGTTCTGTTGGTGGAAACGGTGGTGAATACCACGTTAAGGTTGAAGGGGGCTTCGACTTTTGGTGCTGTTTATTAACAAAGAAGTTTAACTTAATGATATAATTTGAAAGGCATTCATATTGGCAATAAGGGAATGATAAATTTGATTTTATAAACAGGTTCTCCCTGATCATAGTCCTTATGATCAAAGAAAGAAAGAAAGTAAAAGATTTTTCATCTGTCACATTTTAACTATACACTGTATCAAACAGCTGTATGAACATACACAAAATCACTTGTGTGTCCCTCGACCAAAACATAATAAACCCTCTTTGAGAACTCTACCTTTGCCAGCAAAGTCTCAAATGCCCAGAACCAGAGCAAGGCTGCATTTAGTGGTTTAGGATTTCAAGGCTAAAAATGTTAAGCAGGAATTCTACCAACCTAGCTGTATATATAAAGATCAAACGTGCGGCTAAATTGTGTTGGCTCAAGTAGGGGGACTGGTTGATGAAGGCCTCCAGTGTATGGTATGCGGTTGGGGGAGGGGTGGGGGGAGGTTGTTCACTACATCCCAATTACACTCCATTCCTCGATGGCAAAAAGGAGGCAAAGGTATCAGGGAAGGACCTCCTTTGGCAAGGAGCAAACCCAAGGATGTTTGCTCAGCTGGGCTCTGCAAGGTCTCTGGGTATGTGTGTATATATGTGTGTGTGTGTGTGATGCGAAGGCACTCAGTCTTGCAACCCTAAAGCCTCACACACACAAAAACACACACACGAAGTCCCCACCGGCACTCTTGGTCTTAGTCTTGTTTATTTTAGTAACAGGCTGTGGCAGTGGGGTTATTTTACTACAGTATTGAGTAACAACTACTACACTTATGCCTCCTTTTCAAGTTCAGCTCTTGGCACAATTCATGCTATTTGGCTCCACAGATGGGAGCACCTGCCTTCATCAGCCGGCAGAAATCATATTTGTGATGGTGTGTAAACTAAATGACAGCTTCCTTTTAAAACACACAATCTGTCACGGACCCTGCTTGGATAGCTGGCCACATATGCTTGAAATAGCTGCCCCATGCAGATTTTGCCTTATCAAGACATCTCTTAAACCAAACCAAACAGCTAAGTAATCACAATTTGGGGGGGGGGGCAGCTTAAATAGACAAGACCACACTGCAGATATGACATCAAGCATCATTGTTCACCATCATTTCTTTCCGGGAAGCGAGTACAAATTTCTGACAACCTCGCTCTTTGTTAATCGTTTGTGGTGGCTCAGGAGTGTGAGGGTTGAAACGCCTCGGCCCAGCGGTCCCCTAACAAGGTGGGTGGCTTTCCACTGGGTGCTGTGAACCCTGCAGCTAGACAAACACTCAACGGCTCATTCGGCCTAGCTGGCTGCGGTTTGGTCTGCACAGCCCAGACAGGACCCATGGCTTCGTTCTATTTGCCGTCCCCTTGCTACCTCGGCTGCCCCTCCTCTTCTCTGTTGGAAAATAAAAAACTTGGCGTGAAAACATGACCCTTGGTTCGTATGCACTCTGTCCGGGTGGATATAAATCACAGCTTTATGGAGGTCCCTGTCGGGGTCTACGAGACCTGTGTGCTCCTAGTTTTCCTTCTTCTCACCCAGATCACAGAACAATATTTAGACGTGGTGACCACAGAGGAGTTGAAGGTGAGAGAGGAGGGTCGGAGGGGCAGGTTTTCCCATTATCTCAGACAGTGTTGAAAGCCCAAGGCAGTGGGAAAGATGCAGCTTCTGGCTTTGGCAGAACAGGCAGGGCAGGTGGACTAATGTTCGGTGAAATGTCTCTATCTTGTGGCAGTACATTTTAATCAGCGAGTATGTTGTTGTTGGACAGCAACACCTGTCGAGTTGAAATCTTACATTTTAACTAGAAACTCTGTGCTCCCTTGAACTATGAAAAATCGAGTAAAATTCTCATGCATGTATTGTAACACTGCAGGGTACATTACAACTTGAAATTCACCAAGTCAACACATACCTAATCAGCTTATTAGGAAATGCGTGCAGAAACGTGATTTATAGACTTCTTACAGGGATTTCCGGGGGAGGGAGAAAACATTTTTTAAAGTATCCTTTGACAAGAAAAATGGCATGCGTGCACAGAACCTATCAGCAGCAGATGAACCTCTAGGGTATCATCAGCTGGGAAAACGGTTTGAACACAAGTTGACTAGTTGATGGCAAGAATAGCTTACATAGCAAAGAGAGAAGCTTGGTTCATTTATTCATTCTTTTTTGTTGATTAATGAGCTTTGCGTGGGGCAAAACAAGAGAGAGATCTATAATGAGTGCACAAACCTCTCATTAGAGCTGCTTTACCCATGATTAAGTTGAATCAACTGGGGTTGTGGCACAACCAAACTTTAGTCATCTTTGTCAAAGAGGGATATAGATTCCTGAAGACAACTTTACAAAGAGCTTATGAGAAGAATTCAACTGGCTATTTGGTGGCAAGCTGAAAAAACTGATGCACTTCCTGAAGGTTTTTATGATACATTTCTGTCTCTGATCTGAGAGGTGCGTTAGGGAGCAACTCATAAGATGAGAATTACCTCTGGACATTGTTTATGGGCTTCCTCCCCATTTTGCATATAAGGCCATTCAAAAATCTTGCTAGATCATAAAAATAGCTCGGAGTCAGTGAAGTGAAGAGAAAAGCTGACAGCCAATGAGGTTACAGGATGTTATTGCAGGGTCACTAGGGAGACAACTGAGATCACCACCCTGGCCTAGGAGATGGACCAAAGGAAACTTCCACAGGGGAACACGGCCTAAAGTAACTGAAAATGGAAACTGAGACAAAGAGCGATTCTGAAGGGTCTGAAAATGTGATTTCTGATCATGCTTGACGTTTTGGCAAGTCTCAGATCTGATACCCTGCAAAAATATTTCACTTCAAAATTTAGTAAAAAAAGAGAATGCAAAAGGTTTTTCGTCAGTAATGAGTAGTAATCTGCAAATGGAACAAGTGAAAATCCCCTTGTTAAATTTCTTAAAATAAGATGTAATGTTGGAAAAAAAAGCCCCTTAATCTCACCAAAAATGTTACTTGTTAGGTGTTTGTTCTTTATGTAGAGCACAATGAGAAATTCTGACGGAACATTAGACAAATATATTCTGCAAGATTTAGAGTTTTTGCAGTGTAATGGATTGTGGGTGATTCAGGTAGGTACTGATCGCAAACCTGACCAAATTCCATTATGACTTCTGCAAAAGTAATATGACTAATGGAATGCCACAGGGCCATTTCCTTGTGTTTCCACAAAGACGCTGGATGTTTATGAAGACACAGAGGTCTGCAGAGAGGAGTATTTATTTTCTTGACAATTCTGCAGAGAGTATTCTGGCCCTTCTCCTCCGTGACTTTCACTCAACAGCCATCCATTTGTATGCCACAGGGTTTATTTATACATTACAAACCTTCATCAAGGCTAATTTGATGGGGGTAAAGAAAAGGGGGAAAAGAGTACACAAAAATTCTTATGAAAACGCAGCTGCTGCAAAGGGGCAAATTCTGTCTAAATAAAAGCGAAGTATCTTGGAATAATATACAATACCACCGAGAGGTCATGACAAAGGTCATCTCCATAAATATACAGCAAATTCTTCGGTCACACACCCTGTGGTGGGACATGGCAAAATACAATCATCTGACTGTTTAAGGACTCCCTTTATTTACATCAGCCCAGCAAAAGGGCAGCTAGACCCTGGCATTAACAATAGCAAAATTAATTCAGAAATGAAAAGAACATAAATTAAAATCGGCATTATAACATAAAGACTGAATTTTCTAAAAATATACAAAATGTTACGAAGGCCCCATATTTTTGAAGTGAACATGATGCTGGACCTTAAATCAGGGTGGCTTGTGACTCATTCAGACACGGTGTTTTGATAAACTTGGGTGTCTCAGAAAATGAATTGCGACAGCTGAAATTTCAAACCCGTCATACCACATAGAATGAGGAAGCTCAATATTTACATTTATGACCCTGCGTGTTTTACCGTGATTACAAGAAAAAAACACAGCTCCATTAAGCTGACCTCTCCACCCTTTCATGTCTGGAAGGAAGTCATTATAGTTCTTTATACAGCTGACGAGGCAAGGCCAATAATGATGGAGGGGTGGACTGAACGGTTCCTATGTGCAGACAATCCTGCTCTCAGCTGCCTGTGCAGACCAGGATACTTGAAATGAAGGTCTGAAAACTGAGGAGGCTGCATTAAGACAATTAAAATAAATTCTACGAGGCTCAGCTCACATTACATAAAGAGCTCTGTTGTTTTAGATGTTTTGCCTGTGTATGTCTTTGTATTAATGTATGGTTGGACCTGCATAACTCAGTTAGATAAATTCTTTTTACAACATGTATATGTGAAAACCTCATGTAAAGTTGCTTAAATGCTGTGCCAACAAATTCCTTTCAAGCAATCTCCTTTTGCTAGTGGCTAAACTGAGGGAGCTTCAGGTGTGAGTTACGAGGGATGATGTCTGTGGCCGCAGTTGGGAGGGTAAGATCGGGGGCCTTTCTGCATGAGTGACAGTCCAAAACAGTGCATCCATCAGAGTCAGGGTGGTCAGCTATGAAGGGATGCTGGGAGGGTACGCCTCAGTGAAGAGGACCACCCAAAGCAGACAGCGTGCGCCACCTCACGCCATGGAGTACAGACCAAACAGTAAGCTTCGCACTGATTCATACTCCAAATGATGATGAAAGATGTTTCTCTCTGGCTGATAAATAAGCTGACAGGAGAGGAATCCATGAGCAAAAGCACTGATGCCTTGCCTTGAAAAAGTTGGCTTATTGTGTCAAAGAGAAGATAAAAAGAAACAAGGAACTTCTTAAGAAAATTAACAACATCTACAACTGAAAGACTAAGCCCTATTTGATTTCAAGAATAGCTTCCACAGTAAGCCGCAAAAAGAACAAGTCCACAAATGGGAAAGAAGTGTGAACAGTCAGACCAGAACTGTTCGAAAAGCTATTTCCCACGATGGAGAGACTGTACAGAGAACAGAGAAGTCTGTAGTCAGAAAAACATGTAAGCATACCTAAGATATTGAGCAGCCCCAGAAAACAAGCTCATTTTGCTCCAGACATCTTGATGTGTGTATCAAGTATGTGTGGTCTGTTAGAGGCCATATTTGCTTATGTGGTTATTAGCCCTTCAGCGTCACTGAGGGGGAACATTTTTGTGGTGAGAAGGAGGTGCAAGTACACCTCTATGCTCCATTTGTTCATATCTTTCTTCTGATAATAACCAGTGTTGCACAGGGCATTTCACTGTGGTTAGAGCCCTCGCCCTGGAGAGCAAACTTACCAGAAAGAATGCCTGATAGAATTGATGGCGAGATTTTAACATAAGCTGATTCCCTGACAAAAATGAGATGAAACAAACTGGGCTGACACTGCCATCTAGTGGACACTACTGGTGCAATAACTTTAAATACCTGTTCTCTGGATTTGGGGGAGGCTGGAGATGATTCATAGTCTTTCTTGGTCTCAAGGATCTTTTTTACAAGGCCACCTACAATGAAAGAACCAATGAAAACACCTTGGGTTAGTTCAGTGTGAGAAGAAAATCAGGAAAAAATGGAACTATTGCATCTTTAAAAAAAACTAAGTAAAAATCACATAAATATGACCGTGTACCATGTTTGTCTTCACTTCTCAGTTCTTGCATGGCCTCCTGCAACAGAAAAAGTATATAACTAAACCTTGCTTATGCTTTCAGCAGTTTTTGAACGGCTTGCTGTTTAAATCACTCACCAACTCAATTTCAGGAGCATCTAAAGGCGGAGGGGCTGCCTCCTCCACCACAAACTGCTCATCTTCATCCTCCTCATCCTCAGACTTCTTTCCATCCATGATGACTGGTGCTAAGGGCTTAGCACTGGACAGCCTGAAAGAGAGGCGAAGAGTGTGAGTCTTTTCTGACCAAAAAAGTAGCATATACTGTATGAAAGACATGCATCAGCTTCATCAAATGCATCTGATGAGTGGTTAGACTTGACTCTCTCTTGCTTATTATGACTGTCATAAAAACTGTCATAATTCAGAGTGTACTACATTTGATTTAATAATCTCAGCAGTGAACTCTCTATCTTGCTGGCAGGACTGTGTGTTAGGACCAAGACAGTTTTCACAAAGAAGATGAGGCCTTTGTCTACAGCAGTATAAATTTTACTTTTGATATTAGTGGGTATGTTTGGTGAAGTCACCTCTCAGCTGTAGGCGCATCATTGTAACTCTCCTGTTTCTTGACTCGAGGAGGTGCAGGACGAGCACTGCTGGGACGTGGTATTCTTCTGTTGCTGTGGCATGAAAGGATTATACAGACATATCACTCAGCTAAGCTGTTCAACTAACAACTTTGTATGTTGTATTTACACAAGAAATTTCTGTTTTGTTTCATGAGTTATGTTAGTTTTGTCTTAGACTTCTTGTACAAACCAAATTCTTTCAACTCTCTGTGATTTGGCAAATGTCTACTTTGTGACAGCTGCACTGAGTCATTCAGATTTTAGGATGATAATGTTGCTCAGAACAGTAAACATTCACAACATTAATAACAGTAAAACTGCAATAACACAGCTGCCCAGCCAATCAGTTGTTAGCAATTAGTCAGTTAAAGAACAGAACACTCGTAATTATCTTAAATAAAACCAATTATTCTGCTGCGTAATCTACTGGAACGGATCCTGGATTAGGCCCAGCAACAAACCTAAGTTTCAAAAGCAATACCACAACAAATTTTAGATGAACAATATGATCCAATGCAGTGAAAAGCAATGGCATTTGCACTACAACTGAAAAACTAATGCATAACTCACAACAAAAACATCATAAGCATGATACATGTATTATTTATTGAACAGTTTTAAACTATATTTTGTTCAGGTGCAGATCATATTGTGACAAGCCTGGTGTACGAACATGTTTGAAAGATAATTGTACGAGCTGCTTAAGTAGTGGAAGCGAGATTTTTTTTTTTTTTTAATGTGAAAAACAGTTAAATGGAGCTGTATTTTTTGTAAATGAGGGGTTGAAATAGTACCTTGTTCAGTGCGTCAAGTCTTATAAACTAAGTGAAAGTTAAGTTTTGACTGCACAGACCTGGAGGATGTGTCAGGTGGTGCTGAGGAGTCTCCAGCATCTCCGTTTTCCTGGGGGGCGGGTCTCTGGGCTAACTGAGCATCTCCATCTGTGACAGGACAACATGACTTAATTTCAATTCAGTTAAATATAGCAACAGTTACAATAGTATTTTCTATAATAAAGAACCTTTGTGTAAATATTAAAAAAACATTTATAGTCTGTTTACATGCAACTGCACAATAAAGATGAGATAGACAACAATTACCTCCCTCGCTGTCGGATTCATCTGAAGCTGGCAAAAAAGACAGAAAAGTTATTATTAGTGTTCTTTTTAGTGTACACCTATGGAAATCATTACAACACAATGTGACTAGCTAGGGACTGGGTATGAAAAATGGAAGAACATACAGGCTGCATATCGTTATTACTTTTAGGTCAATAATTTATGTGTAATTTTATGTTCAGCGTCAGTTCTATGAAGCCTTTCCACTTCTGCCATGAGTGACCCTGATGAGTCACCCCTGTACACAACTAAAAGAAACTGGTCAGTGATTTTACTAAGCAAGCAGAAAGTAAACAGAAAAGTCATCAACTGTAAAATCAGTCTGAATGTGCTGAAAAGCTGCTCTGTAAATGATTAAACTGCAGTCATTTTATCCACCTGTATTAACTATGATATGCCTCATTGGTACAGGTGATTAAAGTAGGGTAGGGGGTTACCTTGTGCTCCAATTTTGGGTCTCCGCCTTTGCCCTTTGGCAGATGAAGGCCGAGGAATTCTAGCTGGACTATCAGACTGTGAGAGGAAGACAGACAAGGAATAAAAAGATCAAACTTGAGGACAGCGAGGACTAAGAAGCAGTGCATCACTCATTAACTCTTCTCATAATTTGAGGCAAAATTTATGCACATCTCTATTGTGCTTTTAAAAACATTGACATCATGCATACAGACAGACGTCTCCATGCCAACCACTGAAGTTTGAAATACCAGAAAATACAATATTTAAACAAATGGCAAAATTGTTGCATAGCACACAAGCAAGAATAGTTTTCTCCTGAAAGTAACTGTTGTGAGAATAAGCACTTGAAGCCTAAACAGCATCATTCAAAGGAAAAAAATGACGTTGACCCAAAGGCAGACAGAAAAGTTTTCCAAAGCATAAACACTGTAGGTTGCAAAAAACGAGCAAAGAACCTCCCTTTTAAAGAGCAAACAAAGCAAAGATAGTGGTGGAGGAAATCTTCATCAGCTGTGCTTAGTAACCAACTGTTTTCCATAGTTGAAAACTAGGTGGTTTATGCTCAAGTGAACATCTCAAGCCTCAATACACACCGTCAAACCCCCATTTAAACTCTAAAATGGTTACCCAACATCTGAACAAGGAAGTCAATTAACTTTGCTGTTTTATGGTTGACTTACAAGGCTAAAATTTTTAGTATCTCCTCTGTCATAAATAAGTCTCACACACTGGCTTGACTTGGGTTTATTTTTGCAAAAGTGGCGATAGGGAGTCTCTGCTGAAATAGAATACATCTTACCTGGTTCTCAACTGTTTCTGCAGGCTGCACAGGTAAATAACACAGCATTAAGTCACACACCGAATATGTCAAATTTATAAATTTTAGAGATACTAAAAGAAAGTCCTCGTAAGTCTTTTATATGCCATAAACACCAGCAAACATCACTAATCCAAGCAGCTAGCCACCCCCAAGGCCATAGCAGTAGACACTAAGCTCTAACACTAAAATACTGTATCTAAAATATACAGGTCTAATATTCTATTGATTTTTTCTGTGGAGTTAATACCTCTTCATCTGGTTTAGGTTCCTTGTAAGAGTAAAAGGAACAACAGAAAAATAAATCTGAATTAAACTGAAAAAGGTGCATAAAATGTCTGGTTTAATTTAACACATTATGATTAAGGACCAACGTTTTCAGTTAGCTGACTTGACATGCATGCCACTGAAAAAATGGTTGCAGATGAGAAAATCAAATGGCCCTGATGATAGACACTACATGATTAACAATATATGTGAATACTCTGCCAAATGACAGAACTTACCGCTAGCACAGGTTTGGCTGTTTTGCTAGGCTCTACGGGGCTGGGTTTTTGCTGTGGTTCCTCCGATACTTTGGCCTAAGCACAAACACATGCAAAGTGTAAATATGAGCATTTGCACTAATTTTTAAAATGTGAGAGGCATACGAGGCATACCTTGCCATTGCCAATCTCTCCACTTTTGTTCTTTTCTTCTCCTTCTTTGTGTCTCTCTCTCTCTTTCTCCCTCTCTTTGTCTCTGTCTCTCCTTTTATCCTTCTCTCTTTCTCGATCTCTGTGAGAATCCCTGTCTTTAGTCTTTTCTCGGTCTCTGTCTCTCTCCTTGTCTTTTTCTTTTTCTCTTTCTCGATCTCGGTCTCTGTCCTTCTCCTTGTCCCTTTCTTTGGCTCGTCCTTTATCCTTGTCTCGATCCCGGTCGCGGCTCTTGTCTTTGTCCCGGTCTTTGGTGTGGCGGTCCTGGTCACTGCGATGGTGCCTGTCACTGCGCTCCCTGTCACGGTGATGCTCTTTCTCTCCTTCTCTGCGATGGCTCTCCTGCTCTTTGGGCTGGTCTGGGTCCTTCTGGTCACGGCTCCCACTGCGCTCTGTAATCTTTTTCTTCTCCTGGAATAATTCAAATCAATTCATAATGTAAAGGATTTAATGGCCCTGGCTACATAACGGGAAACTCATTGTTTGATCATTTTAAACAACGTCTGCCACTTTCACTTGTAAATGCTAACACACAAATATCAATGTGTAATAATAATGGGGCAGTAGATTCCTACCTCTCTATCTAGATGACGTTCACGTCCTTCTCTATTTTCTTTGTCCTGAGATCTGGAGGTGCTGGCCTTGGTCTTCATGTCCACCTTTTCTCCTGCAAGCACCCGCTTCACTGCATCATCACTGGACAACTGCAGATCAAGATCAAGAGAATAATTTTATTTAAATCAGCAATAACATAGATGAATTATATTAATTATTATTGAGATAAATAAAGGGTGTGCAGTGGAGTGTCCTTCAAAAGGATGGCCTGGGTTTGAATAGGGTTGGAAAGCAGGAGCCATTTGTTTTTAACAGTATTAAATACATTTAACTTTAAGCAATGTAATGCGTAAATGGGGTCTAAGTAAATAATTATGGTGAAAAAATGGTAGTGAGATGTCGGTGAAAATGTTGCATTAGATCTGAGGGTGATTCATTTAGATCAGAGAGAACTGTGTATATGACATGATATCAAAACACTGCTTAGAGAACAAATATCCCACAGGGATCTTATTGGAATCGTATGTTTACACTCCACCTCCAGGGTTCAATTAAAATATTTCATGGTTCTCCCTGAGGCAACTAGTCAACTTCCTAGGACTACAATATTTTGATCTGTAAAATAACACACAATTAATTGTTAACTCTGCCTTACACTGACAACATGATAAATGAATAAAGTGGAGACATTGAAGAACTGGAGGATAAGAGTTTTCAATCTCTCATTCAGCTTAAAATGTATGTGTGAGTGTGTGTGTGTGCGAGCACATACAATCCCTTTAGCACGGACCTTGTTTAAGCAGCACTTAGCCACAGCCTGCAGCAGCTCATTGGTTTTCTCAGGCTCATGGCCCGCCACAATGCGTGCTGGCTTTGCCGAAAGGGGCTCGCCACTAACCAGCATCACTACATCTATTGCTTTCTGGAGGAAGACTATCTTAGAGTCCTTATCCTAGAATGAAAAAAAGATGCCATGATGAACAGGGGAGTAGTCAGAGGAGACAAGAGATTAGATGTGGTTGTGAAAACAAAGCAATTCCAGAGGGAATTATCTTTTAACATGGTTTATAATGATTAAACCCTTGAGAAAAGAAAATTTTGTCCATTACAAGTTACACATAGCATGTAAAATCAAGCATATTACATTGCCCGTAATATCATGCATAGTCACACACAGTTGTTAAGCATAGTACTCATCTGTTAGTCAAGTCTGTCCTGAAACATACATACTTAAACTATCACATTGTATTTGCCTTGCAATGTACACATCTTAAAATAATTTGCTACTCATTATGAATATGAATTACCAGTTCCTTTGGTGCAATGTGTAGCTTTCTGAACATACCAATAAACAACTGAAGAGCATGTCCTGACTCTTTAAAGGGCCAATGAGTAGCATGCTGGCTTTTTTAAGGTAGCAGGAAAAAGTAAAAGTAAAATCTGCATTTTTATAATATTCACCCCTCCTTTGAATTTATTATTTTGTTCTTGTATTCGTTTAAATATAGCAGGCCCTATTCCAGACAAATGACCCGTTTAAGCAGTACTTGTAGTCTATCAGCCTGCTGCATCTGAGAGGCCTGCCAACTGTGTAACATAAGGACTTGTAGCTTGTGCAACCACCTGGCCCTTCTGTGTAACATCCGATAATAGGTTGGCCTTTGCAGTGTTGATTCATTTACTCATAACATTTCTATTGAATAACAAGCTCCTGCACAGATGCTCTATTGACGATTAATGAAAAACATGTACCTTGTAAAAAGATCAGCTTAAAGAAACAATTCATTTGTGTATGATTATGATTTAACATGATTACAACTAAAAATACCAGAGCTTATGACTACAATTTTGGAGTTATAGTAAATAAATGTAAAATAGGCTACATCGTATACAAGAGCCAAGGGTATAAGTTTCAGTAAAAAACAAAATGTAATGCTATGATAGAAGTGCATTAAGACACAAGTTTATGTTCTAAATAGACAATTTAATTTATTGAGTTATCATAACTTGACTGTTGTGAGGCATCCAGTTTTACCCGCTGACATTTAGCAAAAACCTTGCATCTCCCTGTACGGTGTTGATCTGGGGTCAACTCTCAAACAGCAGACTTGAGTTCTAACACCTTGGCAGGCCCTCTAAGTCATGTCCTGCCAGATCCTCTCACTCAGTGTGTTGCACAGGCATCGTGTAGGGTTACCCCCACCCACAGACAGCCTCAGACTGTCCCATTTAACACACAAGGGATCTCACACAAAAGTAAGGCTGCTGCTTGGGGCATAAATGCATATGTCAAACAACAAGAATCACGTCAACAAAGAGAGTTAAATATGAGGGGAACCCCATTAACCAAAGAATAGTGACATCATTTTTGTGTAGCGGGAGGCAAGAGGGCACAAACAAACAAACAAACAAACAAACAGTTAACATGGTGAAAACAG
>JAUZTA010000006.1:18753285-18766039 GCA_034780835.1 Ctenochaetus striatus | reverse complement strand
GAAAACAAAATACATTAAAATCTGTGTTTCAGAGACCACATTAATTTGATGCATGCTGTGCTCAAAAACATTATTTTTGTGAAATTTTTTTTATGAGGTTGCCTTTTTGTGTGTCGGCAATTAAATGCGCACAATCTGCATTAAAATGCTAAATACAGAAAACTCAAGTGTTACCACTAAACTTAAAACTAATGTATGATGTGATGTGTATTAACTTGCATAATAATAATTTATGACAAAGAAATTTCTGCTTTTAAAAGGTGTAAAAAAGCACACGTTTCTAGTTTTATATTAAATGATTGGAGTAAAACCTAGACAAAGCAATGCAAAAACAGATCAAGTTGGCTAGTGTACTGATATTTTCCTAGGTAATAATACTTTACTTAAAAACAGCAAGTGTCAGTCATTATAACATCATCAGCAGTAGGGCCTCAGTCATTTGCTGCAGAAGACTTGCTTGCTTAACTGAGCGCTTGGTCCGACAGGCTCTCTGGGGTGGGACTGTGGCTCACAGTGAGCCAGGACTGCCAAGACTTGCTGGGTAATGGACCAGTGCAGAAGCTCAGCTGGGAGTTAAGAGGGAAAAATGGGCAATACCCTTGCACACACACAAACACTCACACGCACACATGCACAAAACCACTGAGAGTTAAGCCCCATGGCACAGCTAATTCACCATTTGTGTATATGGTACAAAAAGAGTCTCCAAATGACAATAGAAAACTGTCTCCGGCTGAAAATCATAGAAAGGATTTAAGACATGAAGGCAGTTAAGTTCACCAGTTTACCAGTTACTGCACTGTATCTCACAATGGATAAGACTAAATGTAATAGCATCCCATTTTCCCGAAAAAAAAAAAAATTGACAAAAATGAAAAAATAATTTTAAAGATGGAGAGTTGTGAAAAGAGTAAAGAATTGGTCTTTTACTGTGTTCCAGACTTCAATATCTGGCAGCCAGTTGTTTATCATCATGGACTGCTGATGGAGAGGGAAGGGAAAGGTGGAGAGTATCGATATGAATTTTTTATTTGATGGGTTTTATGGGAGATTGCATTTTAGAAGGCTGGCAGAGTCAAGGTTCATGGAGGAGCGAGGGTAGAGAGAGTTTGGAGGCAAAGTCATACAGTAAAGGCCAGAGGAGAAATAATGGTGTCCCTCCTCCACATGAAAACACACGCCAGCACAACTGTTTGCATCATGCTATACACTTTTCTCAACTATATGTGCAAACAACTGCTGTAGAAGAAAAGCCCAAAAATAAAGTGCCACGAATTTTTATCATTTTGGCTGAAATTGCAAAATGCATCTTTAGTCTGTTGTTTCTTTATATCCAAAAACACTTTTTTAAAAACATATTTATTGTTCTATAAAGTACAAACTTTTTTTGAGACCTTTTTGAGTTTTTTCCCCCCCTCCAACACACAAACACACACACACACACACACACACACACACACACACACACACACACACACACACACATACACACACACACGCAAGCTTTTTAGGCTGGCTCCAGGGCTGCTCATAAATCATCGGAGAGAGTGGCTATGATTCCTCCAGCTCCAGCAGAGCCGGGGGATGGGGGGTTGGGTGGGGGGTTGGAGGGTGGAGTATGAGTACAAGGCTGGTGGGCCAGAGAGGAGGCTGCAGCTAAATGGCTGACCTCGCTTCCTGTGTCCATCAAGGCCAAAATGAGCCCGCTCAGCCTCTGGGTGCAACACACTGTAGACTGTCAACATCAGTGACACAAGCACACTTTATGGTGTGAATAATCACTTAAAGATGAAGTCAGAAAAAACAGAGACATTACACATGCATAGACACTTTCTGATGCAAAACACTTGTGTGATGCATAGTGGGATATAATGCAAAGATTTTTATTGGATTATATTAACAATATAATCAACTTGTGCCAAAAATAATTATTCAGCACAAGAAGAAAAATTCATCTTTCTCATATTTTCCATTGCTGTTGGATTTTTTTTCTCATTTTATTTTGTGGTATAAGTTCTTGTTTGAACTGTTTTGAACAATCTGTGGTGGCAACAAATTCTTAAGCTTTAGTTTGTATATTTTTAGAATAAATACAATAACACCCCACAAGAATGTTCTTCTAAGAAGGAAAGCAGCAGTGGTTTGCCCCAAAACCACACATGTTAACGTTTAAGTGAGAAATCCCTCTAGCTGTTGTATGAATTATGATGGCGGTCAGGTGACGTTATTTTTGATTCAAGCATGACCATATCGTTCCATTACCTTGACCATGTTTATTATTGTAACCATGACGACAAAGCTCCCCTAACCTTAACAAAGAAAATGCTTTAACTCAGAGCTCCATAAACCTCACCGTTGTGTCTAAACCTGACTAAACCTGACCAAAGCTTTGTCACATCATAACCTTTTTTCATCAATAACAGACAGTTTGTAACCAGACAAATAAACTCATCATGCCAGCAGGGGTGTTAGATCAGAAAACATTTAACTGTTGTTCTCCCATGACAAAGACAAGCAACATCCTGGTCTGTTTAGTATGAATGATTTGTTACATAATATAGGTGAAGAAAATTAGGTGAAGCAATAGGTGAAGCAAATTAGTTTTGCTTTCTAGTTTTTGAATTTTACAATTTAAACTTTTAGAATTTTTGTAATGTACTTTTGCTCCTAACCAAAGTCATTAAGAGAAAAATAAATTGATAGAACACAGAAAACATACATGGACTCACTTATACGCAAATAAACCTCATGACTTTACCTTAGACTAACAATAACACATTTAGTGCTTCCCAACTCACCTGCCCCATAAAATACAAAGTCTCTTAGTAATTTTACCCAAAATCCACTTTCCTGCAACCCGCTTAGAATGACAAACACAGTATAAGGACAGACATAGTTTGAGGTGGAAAATGAGGTAGGGACCAACAACTTTCCCCTCCATGGAAACCAGAGACAAACATCTGCTTGTCATGGCTTTATATGGTCTGTACGCTGTGCAGTTGCAAATAGTGTGGAGATTGACACATAGTAAAGTGAATTCCAGAAAGATTAGATAACTATGTTGCTGCCTGGCATAAAACTATCACAGGGGAATATATGGAAGCTGGCACTATAAATGTGCAATTGAAAAAAAGAAAAATTAAGCCTGGATGCTTATGTTTACATCCTAAATTCTGATTTTGGAGTTATATCTCTGTATTCTTTGTTTTTTTTTGGTGCATGTCTAACAAAACTGCTTTATTTATTTGAATACTGATTAACTGAGTTGAGTTCACAGTTTGATTAATTTGTGCATTGACTGGAGTTATGAATGTGACATTGTGCATCACTTATCTGGTCAGAGTGGTAGAATTTAAAAAGGTAATGATGGTCAAGACTTTCAATTCAGTTTTTGTGCCAATGGACCTTTGTTTTCCCATCAGTTGGAAAAAAACCCCCAGATCTATCAGAGCTTTGTTGGCAGTAACAAAGCAGAGATCCATCAATTTACAAATCAAAGTCTGTTAACAGCAATCCCTGTATGCGTTAAGAAAAAGTTGTATGGGGCCTTTTGTGGCTCCAGAAGGAGCTGCATTAAGTCTGATAAATCACTTTAAGTAAAGTACTTAAGTCACCATTGGATGGGGTTTGATGATGAAAAACCAAACAAAACAAAGAAACTGAGGTGTTGAGTTAGAAAGAGGTGTGTTACATTACTTTCAATGCTCCAAGCAAGCACTATCATTAACTGTCAGCTGGGCAGACCTGTCTGTACTGATTATTTAAAACAAACAAGGCAAAATAATCATCCTCCTAAGCAGAAATCAGTAACATGAAGATGATGTCAGTCTGGATAAATAAAGTGAAACAAGGCAGTAATTAAGTCTGATTATCAGGCTAATACAATGAAACAGATAATTGTTGTTAAGTAGTAGCAGCAGTGATTTAATAGCTGGAAATGAGGAGTAATTTCTTGCACATCATAAATATTGAGATGTATTGGTTGTTCCAGCAGAAAGATACCAAAATTAGGCATTTTTATCAATGCAGAAAATTACATTGATTACAGTCAAATGAAGATTCAAGCTTACTCTGGCCTTAAGGCAACAACCCTGTTTAACATTTACTCAGTTTATTAGTTTATTTAGGCAAAAACAGACACTACAGCTTTCTGTAGAGTTGTTGGGGCCTCTTTTATTCAAAGATATCAAATGGAAGAAATCCTTAATTAACCAATCAGTCTGATATTCAACAGCATTACATACAAACAGTAAGAAACAAAAAAGTAGTCAAAATGTGTCTTTATAAAGCTAAATTGATGTAACTACTTCCCATTGCCAGGGGGAAAAACAACTTGTGTGCCAGGAGGAAAAAATTGGGAGAGAGCATAGTGATGGTGACATAAACTGAGAGCTGAGGAGAAACAGATCGAACAAGACTGAGAGTCTAAAATGAGGAATCGAAGATGAGGGGGATGAGGAGATGAAAGGGAAGAAGAGGGGGCAAAAGAAGGGAAAGAGACTGGACAGAGACAAATGGCCATGGGAAATGGCTGGTGCATGAGAGCCCGCCTATAAGACAGGCCTCTCAGCAGCCCTAACACAGACTGATAGGCCCACCGAGCTGCGCTCCCACTCTGGTCTATTCTATTCCTGCCTGGTTCTTCCTTATTCTAAAAAAAAAACAAAAACAAAAAAAAACCCAAAACCCAAAACAAAACAAAAACAAAAAAACCCAAAAAAATTTCATGTCAAGCCATACCAATCCTGCGTAACTCTGGAATATCAAATTTTAGAACAATGTAAAATGACTGTAGATGGAAACACCGCAGGCTTTTCTGTTATTTAATTACTTTAATTTTATCACTACAGTTGTGTTTGAAATGAATAGCAATTTCAAGAGTCAAAGAATTATTTAATTTTTTGCAGCTGTTGACATGGTGTGAGGATTTCTTGTTATTTGGCTTCACTACAAAAAGCAGCACAGGAAATATACATACCTGTGTCTGACTGTATTTGCTAGTTTAGTTTGTCTTCAACTCTGCTGACTTCAGTTACATTTAGTCACATTTTAACCAGTCCAGAAGCTGCAATAGATTAGCTCTATTGCAGCTTCTGCATTAAATAACAGTGGATTATAGGTGGGGTCCCCCTTTTGCGAGACGTCTTTAAAGACCTATGTTTCAAAAATATGTTCCTTTTTGTGAGTTGCGACTAAGTCACTCCTAGTTAAGGAGATAGCTTGGTAAATTTTAGAAGAAGCTTTGTAGCAGATACTGACTGTACCAGGTCAGGTTTTTAAAAGCATGCATTTTCATAATCCTGTGTGTGCCTTGATTACCAAGACAATTTCATATGTTATCTATCTACAATCTACAGTTATGCACGATACTAAGAGACTGCAGGATTTCTTCTCTAAAAGATGAACAATGACCAGATGAGGTGCAGGTGCAGCAATGACACCTATAAGTTGAGAGGGAGACAGCAGGATGGAAAATAAAGACAGAGAAGCATACATGGAGGAATACGGGGCCATTGTTAACTGTCCATGTATGCGCTTAGGTAAGTGAGTGCTACCATCACCATCCCCCAGTCCCATTACTTTTCCCAATAAAGCTTTGGCAGTCCGGTGATTACTGCACGAAAGAAAGAGAAAGGAAGAATCTTAATAGAAATGGGATCAGGGTTTTTTTTCTTTTGTGAAGCCGGGACCTTCTTCATCTCTTTCTCTTCCCTCCCTGTTGCCTCCTCAGGTGATGCCTGCCGGCACTGACCAGGTAATGCCCCATAATGAAGTACACGTGTGGGTGCTGGTGGCCTAATAAAGAAGGTCATGGTAAAAAGAGGAGTGCCTGTCATGCTGCCTGATTGAAACTGATGGGCCAAGGTAAGAGGGCCACAGAGTACAGCCACCAAACATGGCCCTCCCTGTCTCATCAAACAGACACACACATGAGCGTGCACACACACAAGCTTACCTCGGGGTCCATTATTCAATTTGGCCCTTCTAATGACTAGTGAATTAGGCTGCCAGAAGCGATTTGCCTTCTGAGCCCCACTGCTGGACGTACATGCTTTCCTCCACTCTGAATATTAAGAGGCAGCCATTCAGGAACTGACATCCAATAAGCCTCTTCCAATCAGAGAATTTAGCTGGAAGAGCATGGACAAGGAGGGCATCGAAGACAATGAATGCTTGGTAAAAAAAGTGAACATGGAGCAAGATTTTCAAAAACTGGCCTTCTTAACAAATAGTCTATATGCTCTACAAGCCAAAAATCAAACATCACCGACATAAATGTATCTCACACTGACAAAACACAAATACTCTCCAAAATATGATGCCTTCCATTATATAACTGCATTTCCCTTACAATAAATGGCACGGACAACGCTGGCCCTTGCTCTAACCTTGGCTCACCAGAGTTTCAGGTCACTGATGAAGAAAATCCAGACACTTGCTTGGTAGAAAGTTTGCTATATCTTGTAGAAAACATGGGCTTGTGTTTCAGTGTGGCAAAAAAAATTCCCTGACTGATTCATTCTCTGAGGCTGAAAACACTGTCTTGTTGTCATGACACATGATCCAGAGCTAATTTTTGTTGGGATGTGATTCTGTTACAACTAGGATTTACTTATTGTATTAAACTGAACTAAATGTACAAAATAATAAATAAATGTTAATAAATGATAAAAATCCTTCAAAAATAAATCAATTACTTTTAAGTTCTATTTTAAACACTGAATCAGAAAAGCCCCAGAAGATCATGCCACAGCTGGAGCTTCTCCCTCTGTTCTGCCATTTATATTCTGCTCAATCTTGCATCTTATTTGTGAGAAACAAAGTTAGACTGTATCTGCATAAAACTGTATGCAGCATTATAAAATACTAAAATTGAAATGACAAAAGTGCTGGAACTAGCATGCACATATGGAAACATATATATGATTACTATTGAATCAAGAGAAGTGTAAGTCAAAATAAACAAGCCCACATATCCAACCTCAGCACATGAGTTTTTGCCAATCCTTCCTTTTTGTAGATTTCCAGCTGATTCCCACTGGCTCATGCCTGTTCATTTTTGCATTTGGCCTAAGAACAATGCTAAAAAAAAAAGGATCAGGGAAAAATCTTTTTATGGGTAGTCCAACCCAAGGATTGTTTAGATGGACTCAGTTTGTCTACTAGGGGTGTGTATTGGCAAGAATCTGGCGATACGATACGTATCACGATACTAGGCTCACGATACGATATATCACGATATATCACGATACTGTTAACAAGGCGATATTTTTTTGTTTTTCTTGTAGTTAAAGATTATTTCCTGGAAAAACTGAATTACACCAGCAATATGCACTTACTAAACACATTTTTATTTGATTAGAACAGTATGTAATGCTGTATCACAAACTTTCCTCTGTAAAAACTTAAAGTGTAGCATTTGGATAAATAAAGTTTTAACATCCAGCTTTAAAAGTACAAAAAAAACCCATAAAAAAACAAATAAATTAAATTATGTCTCAAGATCCTGCTCAAATGTTCACATTCTATTAGCTGTAAAAAAATGCAGAGTATACAGTCCCTGATTTATCCACCATCAGAACAGTATTTTTGTGGAACAAAGTAACTAACATCAGTAAAAAGTGCTTTTAGGATGCTTGAAATAACCATTATTTAACAAAATAGTGATATCAATTTGAAAAAAAATACCTGCAATATCACAGTACTACTTTTGTAGTATACAAACAACAGGGGAAAAAAAAACATATATTAATGAAAACAGCAAAATACCCATATATAAATAAAAGAGCTTGCAGGATTCCCCAAAAATATCTAAAAAAAACAAATTAAAAAAATTGCACATTCAAGAAAGGCACAACCTCAAACATTTCTATAAGATATTCCTCATTTTGGAATATTGAGGTTTTTGTGGAGGAACACAAGCTGATCCACATGGCCAGCTTTCAGAACACTTCTTTGTGAAGTAACAATGTCTCCTGCACTGGAGAAAACTCTCTCTGCAGAGACGCTTGTGCCAGGGATGCACAGGTAACACCTGGCCAGTTTGGATAACTGAGGGTACTCTTGTTCATTATCCCTCCACCAGCTGAGAGGATCCCCTGACAGAGGCAAAGGGGTTTCATCTCTATATCTCTTAATCTCAGCTGCAGCAAGATCTTGTGCAGATTTTGAGGAAGTAGTGTCTTTGGTACAGCTAAATGCATCTCCAAGCAAGTCAGCCAGAGCAGACGAGCACTTTGGCCTCTTAGTGGGTGGGGGCTGGAGGGTGGCAGCATGGTCATCCTTCTCGTTGTTAGGTAGGTGATCAACTTCATCTCGTTTGTCCTCCTCTTTCTGCTGAAAAACATTAAACTACAATTAATATTTCAGCAATCAAAACTTCATCCGATTGTACATCTGCATTCAGCATGCATATCCAAGTACAATTATTAAAATTAAATGACATCATTATATTTAGTTAAATATCTACTTACATTCTGCTGCTTTTTTATTGCAGCTGCCACAGCATCGGTGAGTCTGGAGTAGGTTTCACTGTTCTCTGCTTCAGAGAGAAAGGGTAGCTCCTTGAATCTGGGATCGACAGCTGAGGCCATGTAAAGCATCTCCTTGTCACTGGAATATCTCTTTGCTATATCTTCTGCTATAGCAGTTTTAATGTCTTTCACAGTCTGTGTGTCATCTGGGCTTTCCTCTGTGCCCATGATAAGCTTGGCATGAAGGGGAGCAATGATGGACAGTGTTGGCATGCTTTCCTCTGACATCACCAAGGTGGCATCCTTCATGGGCTTAAGTGCTTTTACCACCTCCTCTGCACATGTTATATCAGCCTCAGTCAGTGTAAATATTTCTTTTTCAGACTTTCTCACCTCTGTAGAAAGTAGTGCTGCACAGATGGCTGGTTGCTGTTCTAAAAACCTCTCAGTCATGTCATAAGAGCTGTTCCACCTTGTGACAACATCTGTGATCAGTTTGTGTTTTGGTAGCTGGAGCTGTTCCTGTTTGATCTTCAGTTGGTAGCTAGCTATGGTGCTGCGTCTGAAGAAAGCTACAACACGCCTGATCCTGCCTAGTAGCCGTGCCACAGTTGGCAATTTCAGTGCTTTCTGCGAGGCGAGATTCAAACTATGAGCAAAACATTGTAGGTGACTCATTTCTGCCAGTCTAGCAGCCACAGCCATGTTAGCTGCATTATCTGTAACGACTATGGGATTTTTTTCTATCAGTCCCCATTCATTCACAGCCTCACGCAGTAACGTGGCTATGTTTTCCCCAGTATGGCTCTCATGCATGGCTCGTGTTTGCAGTACATGGGATGCTAGTTTCCACTCGTCTGTTACGTGATGAGCTGTAATGGTTACATACGATTCAGTAGCCCTCGAAGTCCAAGCGTCGCATGTCAAAGCGACTCTCCCCGCTGAACTGACAGCATCCAACACTGTAGCTTTAACTTGTTTATACATGTTCGGCAAAGCGGTGTCCGTGATGTGTTGTCGAGAAGGTATTGTGTAGCGGGGCTCCAAAGTTGTTAGCATATGACGAAACCCGTCATTCTCCACGACACTAAGAGGGCGCATGTCTTTGCAGATGAAATGTAGAACTGACTGTGTTATCTTCGCTGCGCGACTCGAAGTCGGTGGAAGCTTTGGCGACTGCTCTTTGTCAAGAGTTAGTTGGGCAGGATTCATTCGCTTCGCATTGCTTGCTAGCGGCAGGTCCTCATGGTGTCTCGCTAAGTGGACTCGCAGATTTGTCGTGTTTCCCGAATACTTTATTCGGGCACGACACATTTTACAAACGGCATGGGTTTTGTCAATTTCTGCACACCCTACTTTGTGTAGAAATCCAAAATGTGTCCACACTTCAGCCTTGTACGCCGCAGGGGCCGGTGTTATGTGCTCGCATTCTGCCATGTTGAACTGTGTTTATGTGTGAGGACGTTTCACTCGTGAATCTCGTTCAACGTCCTTGCTTCAATTGACTACGTAAGTGCTGCCACCTAACGGTCGGAGGTTTAAATTAAAATCGGAAATGAACCTTTGCCGTGTCTGCACTTGAATAAATACCATATACAGTCTATGATAAATGCCTAAAAATATCGATATCATACTTTTTAATATCGATACAGTATCGTGGAACGAAATATCGCGATATATCGCCGAAACGATATTTTCTTACACCCCTATTGTCTACTAACACTCACGCTCTGTGTGCTGAAAAACTGTCCCCTCATTCTTTATAGAATCCTTAGGTCTAGGTATCAGGTTTAATAATAATAAAACTCCTCTACTTTCGCTTTCTTCCATCTTTTCAAGGTTGTTGGGTGGCTCCCTCTCCTCTTTTCACTCGGAGCTGTAAAATCTATTTGACAGCTCTGATTTATGACACAGCACAGGCACCAGGTGCCTGTGGGGAAAAAAAGTATATTTGAGTGTGTTTGGAAGTGTGTGAATTTGCAATCGTGGGTATGTGAGCAAGTGCGGCTCACAGAGGACCACCATTGCTGTGCTCAATGCTCAAGCACCCAACAGTGCAGGCAGGTAGGGATCTCCCTAAAACTTGCATGTGCACAAAAGCATTCAGATACACCTGTGACATACACACACATCAGCAGAGGCAGCATTAACAGATAAAACCTAAAGGCTGAAACAGCCTAAATGCATAAAATTTAAAATGATGTTTAAGTTATAATGAGCAACCTTACTTTGTACATTAACATTGCAAGAAAAGGCTCTTATAGGCAACATCTGTCTAATAGAGCACACTTTCAGATAGAACAAACGAATCAATCACAAGCATTCTGTCTTCTTCAAACTTGTCTGTCTAGTTCATCATCCAACACTCTTCAATACCTCTCATGTTTCTGTATCAACAAGATCACTTGTCCAGCAAACTTTTTAAATATTAAATATATTACAAGAACGTTGACACTGGTTTGCCATGTTACCTTCAGTTAAAGAAGACTGTTCTTTAGTCACGTGACTGATGTCTCATCCGATCTTCTTCTTTTTTGGTTGAATTATTGGTTATTAGCATATCTGTGTGTTACATATGCTGGACAGTCCTTTGCTTGATTTATTTGGGATGCCATGGCGTACGTGAAAGGTGTGAGACAAAAATGTTCTTGAATGTAGCTGCATGTGTTAACGTGTAATATTACTAGCGGTGCCTGAAAGGCTATCATGGTAGAAACCCAGCACTGGCAACTACATTTAAAAGAAGCTAAACATAGCTAATGTTTAAGTCTGACAGTTTCAGAAAGACCCTTGAGAGCCCTTGAAAGCACATGCAGGGCACTTTTTTTCAATGCAGCTTATCTCTTAAAATTTTAAGTGTTTTTCTAAGTTCATTCCCTCTGCCTCCTTCTGTCCATCTCAACCCACAAAAACACAATCCTCTCCTCTGTCCTCCTTTTCTCCTCACCTGGATGCCCAGGGTGCTCACAGCTAACACTGTTTGTCACATTCAAGGCCAGGTTAGGCGTACTGGGCCCTTCCCTGCGATGAGAGTGATGTGAGTGTATGCTCAAATGTGTTTGTGTGCTTATATATGAGGGTGGGGAAAGTCTGTAAATAAATGCTGTGCAAGAACATGAATGCTTCCATGTACATTTGTATGCACCTGCACCTGTGATATTGTCATCTAGGAGTTGAATTTCACACCTTGTGCCTTTGCTGTTGTCAGGTGGAGGGGTACCACTGATGTACAACACAGAGAGGACAGGTTGGGGAACCTCTGCCGGATAAAAAAGGTCGTGACAGCTGACAGAGGGAGGGAGAGAGTGTGTTCATACACCCAAGACGATGAGTGTCAGTGGTGGGAGGGGAGAGGATGAGTGAGGACAGATGAACAGAGCAAAAGAACAGTGGGGCTACACTATGTTACAAAAATACGATAAGAACTGTGATTGAGCTCTCTCTGCGATAAGATGCATAAGTTCAAAATGAATCTTTCCTCTCTATTACTGGCAAGAGTTTCCAAAAAACATTTGGTTGGGGAGTTAAGATTTTCATCTCTACATGTCCTTTTCTATTACTTAAAAAAAAAAAAATCCTCTCCACCACTGACATAAAGGAGTAGAGCGACCAGCTGTAAGAGCAAAACATTTCAATATCCATATCCATCTGAATTTACACTGACTATGAATCTATACTAATGAGGTTTATCACTGTAGCGATAAAAAGAGCCGACACAAATCCCTGCATGTATCTCTAGGGCCATGAAATATCTTTCTGCCAGCTAAACACACCTCTGCGGTTTGTGCAAACTCCCTACAATGGTTTCCCCCCTCTCTGTCAGTCTGTTACAGTCATTAACTGCATGTTAATCAAGACCAATTACACTGAGACAGGCAGACACAACTCGTTTCTTACCATGACAGAGTGCTGCTGCGCTTGTGGTGCCTGGAAATGTTGCCACTAAATAAGGCACAGCTCATAATCAACAGCTATTATGTCATCAGGTTAATAATTACAATCATGTTTACTATTTGATTTTCATTGTTACTGTTGTCAAATACTGATCCGCCTAAGCTTTTTAAGAAGCTGTAATTATTCTTAAGAGAAGAACAGCAGCCAGTCAGTTAAGAAATTTCATTTAGGATTACTGTATATCAAAGATTTTTTCAACACGTAAACGATAATTTTTCAGTTGTGTGAATATATAACTATGTGAAAAAAGAAGGGAATAAATGAAGGAAAGAATGTAACAGCAGGGTTAAGAGTTTTTTTGATTTTGTATTACAAGGGGGGGGGGG
>JAUZTA010000006.1:18652127-18662229 GCA_034780835.1 Ctenochaetus striatus | reverse complement strand
TTCCTTTTAACAGGCAGAAACCTCGGACAGATCCAGACTCAGAGGTGGGCGGGATCTGACGGCACCGGTTGGGTTGGCGGGGGATCTATAAATCTTGCATTAACATGATTTTGCTAGGTTTGAAAGCAGTCACACTTATGTCTAAGACTGCAGGGGCCTCAGTTTGACTCAAGTTTCTTTTTCCCATTTATTTTGATAGGGAGAGGCGGACGAAGTTGATTTGCAACTCCAACTCTGAGGGATTATAAAATCCAAACTGTTTAAGTAATGACAGAGTTATAGAGACCATTTCATCAGAACTGTGTTCTTAGTCATCCGTTTGCTTTTGAAGCTGATAGGATTTACACCCTTGGAGCTAGAATTTGTTCAAGGCAAAATTTATAGAACAAATTTTATTTTGAAAGGTAAATTATGGACTTCCTGTGGATTTTAGCAGAGGGTGTCAGCGCGTTATTTTGTTGGTCTTGATGAGTCCCACAATTCAGCTTTGGTGTGATCTATCTAAAATATTCAGACATGCCGTGGTGGCCAATTTAGTGTGCCAAGGTGGCACAAGGTGGCAATTTTGGCACTTTCAGGGTTGGTTTTTACATTTTATCAAGTTTTTGGCCAGACCGGATGTGCGTGCCAAATTTAGTGAGTTTTTGGGCATGTTTAGGGGGTCAGAATAAGGTTCAAAGAAACGTAAAAATAAGAAGAAAGAAACAGTACAATAACAATAGGGTCCTTGCCCTCCAGACAAGGGCTCCTCTAGCACTTTCGGGCTCGGTCCCTAATTACCGTATTAATGTGGTCAGTTCTAGCAGGTTAAGTGAATGTATATTTTGTTTAACTCGAACTCGCCAGAACCGTCTAGAACTCGTTTTCTTCTCAGCGGAACTGTTTATCTGCCACCAAGTCTACACGGACAACAATAGCGACTGGTATTTACTGCGCTTCCGTTGCCCATGACACCGGAACGAAGTTCTGACAGCTGATTCTCATATTAGTTCTAATCAAATTTGAAACCCCAAATTATTATTTTTTAAGACTATTTACAGTCGGAGGCGCCTCTTTTAAACCCCGACTGAACTCGCAGACAGCGCCGTGAACAGAGGAGGGCTTATGATTATGGTGTAGCACGGAGCGCTAGCTCTGAGACCGCAGGTAAAAAAACAACGCTCAGTTAACACACCAGCTAACACTGGTTAGCATAGATATTTTTTTAAACAACATAAACGTGTGTTCATGATTAAAACAATCGACATGTCTTTGTGAAAGCAGCGGCACATGCAAGTAATAAGCCTGAGCTGAGGACGGTTTTAATTTCGAATTTAGTGTCCAGCTAGCTGTAATTAGCAGTGATAGCGGGTTGTTATTACGATTAATTAACGAGCAAGAAGTATAGCAATGTGACGGTAACTCACAAAACTAAGGGTCTAATCATTAGCATTAATCCTTATTCTGTTTCAGTCGCTTTTAGTAACCATAACATGTATTTTCTTGTAAGACTGGCGCTTGCCTATGTTTGAGTGTCATAAGTTTAGAGGATTCATTTAGTTTTTATCGACAGGCAACATTTTAACTTTGAAGATAAACCTTTCCGTTGGCCTTTTTAGTGAACCAGCGAAGCTACCCGATATGCTAACAATTTAGGATTAAATGTGCTTAAACAAAGAAGATTTGTGTTTATGTGATAGACCCAGGGGAGTTTGATCTGAGTGCTCAACGGAGCAAATATTTCATCAATGTGTGCGTGTTGTTTCAGTCTATGTTAGTATTTCTTTTTTCTTTTTTTTTCTGCCAACTGCCTTGTCACCCATGTTACTCAGATCTGTTCTTACACCTAGCATACATCTTTTTGACTTACATAAAGGTAATCTGTGTCAGTGAGCAACTCCAGGGTACAGTGACTGACAGCTGGGGCAGGTGGGTGTTGAGTCAGACCCAGTGACACATATTTATGGGCTTACAGATACCTGACACTTTCACTCTCTGCAACTGCTGCTCCCCAAATGAGCTCAGTCAAAACACACACAGGGCAGAGTGAACTGCTCCCTAAGCCGGGTTGAACTACCTTTGCACTGCCTGTGAACTTCCAGAATGGTGAAAGAGTTGTAGTGGGTTTTGGATGAAATAGAGTGTAAATAGAACATTTTCAAAACAACAGAAGTGATCAGTGGGATCAGCAAGACTGAATTACATTATGTTTAGTGAATGATGCAAGCAGTGTGTTGAGGCAGCTCTAAGGCTGTACTGATGCTGCAGAACCAGGCACAGTGATCATAAATGTTGCAGAAACTTTAAAACTTCCTGTTAGTTTCTTTAATTGTTATATATTGGGATTTTAGATGTTGACATTCAATGACTGCATTCTGTTGTTGTTGTCTTTTTTAAGTCAGGTGTTTTGTCATGATTTGTGTTTAATGTATTTAATTACTAGAGCAGAGAATGTATAAAACTTAACATTACTTTTAAATGATAAAACTTTGAAATGATAAAATGTTTTTGATCATTTGACAGTATCAAGAAATATTTTGACACATTATCTTGGTTAGGCTTAATAGGAAGCCATCTTTCTTGTTCAGAATACTCTTGGCCATTACAGATATTGTTTTCTGGGTTTACAAGTGCATATACAATAAAAGACTAATTATCAACAATTAAAAGGCAAAAGAAACTCTACCAAGAAATGAATAAACAACCACTTAGGCAGTTGCTGTTGCATGGCAGTGATAGTTGCCAGATGACGTCTTTGTAAAGAGTAAATGCTTTCATCTCAGAGTTTAATAATGCCATGCCATAGACAATGGCTTCTTGCTGCAGCACCATTAATAGGAAAGTTGGCAGGAGCTTGACACTGAAGTGCTCTTTAGTCTTCCTGCTACTTTGCTCTAACAAGGACTCTGTTGAATATTAGTTAGCAATTTCAAAATCCAAGAGGTTTGTGATGCTTGTCTCTGTAGGCTCCTCTTTGTCTAGCATACTTGCTTTTTTGAGGTAAAAGATAAATTGTGTTTTTTATCTTTCTGTTGTAAACTTTTGAGTTCCCTGCTTCCCACATAACTGAATAACTGCTTCTGAAGGTCACAAAGGTTCATGTATGGTTTTGCATCTTTCAGAGGTGCTGAAATATTAAAGTACAGACTTTGCTTAAGTCTTTCTTACTAGAAATAATAATAATAATAATAATAATAATAATAATAATAATAATAATAATAATACTTATAATTATTATTGTTATTATTATTATTATAATTATAATTATAAGTCAATAATAATAACTATAAAATTGTTATATCCTTGGGGGCTGGAATCTGTTTCATAAGGCAGACTAAGGTGTGGACATCATTAGTCTGTCAGAGGGCTGAGACAGCTAGTGATTGATCAGCTAATTAATAAGGCCGGTATTTCGCATTTTGAGATAATCAGAATTGACTGAGCTCACGATGACCATAAATTGAAAGAGTCCTACAATATGTCAGAGATAATGCACAGTTTTTATTTTCTACTATTTCCTTTGTTTGAGTGAGCAATAAAAATTAATGTTAAATACATTTTGATCTGTACTTGCTGATGGTTACACCATTTACAAATCAAATTTTTTAGGCTGTTTATGCATTTAGTTAAGACATTTTCTTTATTTACAATAAAAGCACAGAATTCAGAGTTCAGATCTATTTAAGCATGACAGTATCAATCTGGCATTACGAATAAGCGTCTTCCCCTCTGAAGACAACCATTTGCATTCAAAACGGTGTCACATCTGCTAACAATTTGGAGTTGTTTTCCCTTTTTGAAGGTCTTGGAACCGTGAGAGAAACTGTAGTGAATTTTGCAAAGATAATAAAAATAATTATGTTTCTATATAAAAATGTCCACCTAGTAGATATTACATATTAGCGTTTGTTTTCAGTATGGCATGTATTATTTTGTCAGCAAGAAAACTTTGACTGTTGTCTGATTTAATTTGCATGTTTCCTATATAAGGCAGTTTAATGTGATTGAATAATGGCATTTTTCTTGTCTGTTAGACTGTCAGGCATTTCAGCAGCAGTGTATGCAGCACAGTGCAACGTGGGACAGACCGAGGCAGATCACAGCAGTCTAGCCATGCTTACATTGTCAACTAAGGTAAAGAATGCTGATGGAGGAAAGACAAGCCGTGCCTCTGGAGCCTCTGACTCCACCCACAGGATCTCCATTAGGGACCGCCTCCTAACCAAAGGTACCTGGGTCATGGTTCACTTCATCCATCATGTATTTATACATGAGCAAAACAAACTAAGTAGCTAAATAACTAAAGACTGACAATGTGGGTCAAAGCACCTTGTCTGTTTTTTTTCATATCCACACAGAAATTTAAATTAGCTCAAGCCTCAGTTTCTCCGTGGATGTTCTGGTTTTCCTTTTGTATTTTTTTTCTCTGTTTTTACTTTTCTCCTTGGTTTTTATTTGTTGGTACCTCTCATTGCCCTGAGAAGCAGCTTCACACATCTAATTCCTCTCTCCTCCTTTAAATTTTTAAAGGGTTGTCTTATTCCTTTTCAGTGTTTGCCATTCCATTTGCATGTTACTTGTTGTCACCTCCTGTCTACAAAGTGCCCCCCTTTTGCGTTCTCAACCTGCTTTAGATCATACATTTACATCAAGTTATTACATTGCCCAACTGCTGTGTGTTTCTTAGGTAAAATTGTTTTTTGAAAGTGTAAATAAACATGCTCTGTTTGTTAATGATGTTCATGACTTAAGAATGTCGTAGCCCACACGATGTATTTTTTCAGTGCCAAACTACAATATTTGCTCATTACTTGCTTTGCAATTTCAGAGGCGTTAAACTGCAAAGCACTTAACAGACAACTTTATACTTCTACATTTGAGCTTAAAATCTTATAGCCTGTAACCTGCACAATACTTTCATTATAGGGAATGCATCAAGTTCATTAGAACATTGCGCTGTTTACATAAACAATGCAGTCACGAAGTGGTTTGTCCATTGCTGGTTCACTATCATTTACAGTTTTGTGTAATATGACTGGACAAAATGGCTATAATTCCCTTATCTTACCCGAGGGAGGTGCTCTTCTGTGTTTTTGCTATTGCCCTGTGGAAGTTGTTTTTTTTCTTTTTATAGTATAGTCTGATGCTCACAGGTTTGACAGGAAACCCTTAAAAGAGCTGTCTCTGGACCAGCACTGTCTAATGGTCAAATAGAGGGTAGCAGGCTTGTGCTGACACACTGCCATGAAAGAGGAAAGCATAGTCTTTCTTGTAGAAAGTAATCTGCTTCCCAGTGAGATTACTACTATAACATTTATTACATCACTTATTGCATCTTTGGAATATGATTGTGCTATTATTCTCTGTTTCACAAGTCCACTCTCACTGGTAATTACTTTACAAAAAAACCCTTCAGTGGCATTGTTATTGCAATAGCAAAATGGGTAAAAGTAATGCACCGCCTGTCTACTGAACATTGACAAAGTAAACAGGCAAACACTATAGCAGCTGGTTTTACTATTAAGCACACCTGTAGCTAAAAGAAGACTGAGAACTATTGAAGTAAACTGTGGCTGAACTTCTAAAATGTGGATAGGGACCAGACATTTGGCACAAGTGGGCTACAGAGAAGAGTACTTGTTCTAAGTAGGTCTCTTTGGACAAAACAGTAACTCCCTGCTAGCGGCGAGGGAGCTGTTAAATAAACTGACCCTTCGCTCTGACCTCGATGTCAAGGAGAGGAGGGGATTAGAAAAAAAGATAGTGGAGAACCCAGTTATTGCCCTCGTCTCAAAGGATATGTTTTTATAAATGACACAGCAGAACAACAGCATTTTTCCCCTCTGATTTGTTTTTTTTTTGTTGTTAAAGCAGCAGACACTAATAAGCAGTGAGCATCCAACTATACTTCCCCTGAAGGAAATGCCAGCTAAACAAACCACCCTGCTCTTTATATTTTCTTCTCTTTTTCCCCTCTTTTTGCTTACTTTTGATTGTGCTGTGCACCAGCTGAGTCATTTTGTCTCTGCTTCACTGTGTTGTAAACAGAAGACAATGGATTTTAACAGCTTGCGTGTTCAAAATGCTTTTAGACTGAGAAATGTTTCTGACTGAGCAGGTAGCATTTCAGTGCCTCGAAAGTATGAATGTTACAGTTTACGCTCTCTGTGTTTAAGGATTACTCTTATTTTGTGTGTGTGTGTGCGTGTGTCTTTACCTTCTTCTCTGCTCCATTACTAATTTTGTTTTTCTTTCTTTATAGAAGTTGCAGAACTTGAAGCCAATCTCCCTAGTAAGTATGCTCTACACTTCCACTCACATAGATTTATTCACTTAGTTGAGTCAGTCTCTCATTCTCTTTAGTACAATTTGCATTCCTACCCATGATTACATTAGTGGTTATTAGGCGCGATGTCTTTCTTTTTTTGTCAGTACATCTGAAAATGTAGCAGCTGAATAAGTAATTGACTATAGTTTACATTCTTATAGTGATTTTTTTTTTTTTTACTGAGGAAGTAAACAAAGTGTTATTGTAGTCCTTTTTTTTTTTTTTTTACCTTTTTACAGCAACACGGGGAAATATTGCTGAAAGCGGATAATGCATGCTTGATGTATTTTTCTACCCCCTTAATATATACTGTGTTCTTGGAAGAAGGGGATATTTGAATAACTCTACAAGTCATTTCAGAGAGGGAAAACAAAATCATGTGCTCCGTCTTTGTTCTTTTTTTTGACAAATTGCGTCGTCTAATTTGGATGAAGGTTATTTGTAACAATATTTTAATTATATTGCAGTGCCATACATCTATTTAGCTAGAATCTGACTTTTTAAATTTTTTTTACAATAAATTAGATTCAAAAGGCCTTAAAATTCATTTGTGGTAAAATGATTTGTAATCCATCATAACTTGCTGTAACATTTTGACGCATTTTGCTCATAACCCTAGATAGTCTAGATCATAGATTCATTTTTTAAACAATCTGCAAGCCATTCTATAAAGGCCTAATGTTATTTAGAGTTTTGTTTTCAGACAGATTGTCCAAGCTTTCAATGTAAATATTAATTTATGAAGCTGGAAATGAGACCTGCTTCTAAATAAAAACCCATGGGGTGTGAACCTCAGCTACGTTTCATTTTTGATATTCTTCATGCCCTAGGATTAGTTTGTTTAAGCAGACTGTTCTTGCAGCTACTATTTAAGGTCTGGCTTGTATTTGAGAACTTCTGGTCTTCATTCATGAGCTAGCTGGACACTGATATGCATGAGTGCTGAATTAATTGTGATTTTTTTTCAGCTGAATTCAGCATTCCTGTTCTGTCTTTTCTTTGCTGATTTTTTCTTTACAGCTCAGGACCTTGAAATCCATGGAAGAACCATTGAACGTTTACTGGTTCTGGTTTGACCTGTAAAGGGCTGTTTGATGGAAAATACTTTTTTGTCGCAAATGAGCAAAATAGAAACTGTCTAAAACACCCCCCCCCCCCCCCCAAAAAAAAAATCATCTAAAGGGGTTAATCTACACAACATTATTGAAACAAAGGCAACAGCTCATATGCTTACTGCATGCTGAAAGTTGCTCTTCAACATGTCACACCTCTGATTCAGAGAGAGATCACAGCTGTGTAAGGGTTGTCGGCCTTTATCCTTGGGGAAAGTTAGGTGACCAACCAGATGAAGAAGTAGGTAAATGCGGTGTGTAGAAGTAGGACACTGCGTTGTTAAAGAATCCATCAAGTCCCAGCTCTATTATGCTTCATTACCAACAAAAATGATGAAACAACTCCTGTGTGAAGTGTTCTTTTGATTGTCATAAGGCTCCTGCACTGTGCTTAATGGAAACATGGCTTCATGCCCTGAGTCTGGACTTTCTTCATGTCACAGAGGGATTCATTGTTGAGTGCAGACAGGAACTCAGTTCATATCTGAATGAGCAAGTGGGCAGTGAGCCTCATGGAAGAGCAACTTGTACAAACACATTTTGTTTGTGGCAGAGCTGATTTACAAGTCATGAACAGATATTCTGTCTTTACCCACAGTCAACAAGAACACTTTGACAATACCGTTATATTTATTTAATTGTGGTTTGTACACCAGTACCCTATGAGATGTATATTTTACATGGGAAGGGAACTCAGCGAGCAGAAACCTCTGCCAAGGCCAGTGGTCTACTTTTCTATGATAAGCAAATCTTTAAGTGCACCACTGGATATTTCTTAAAGTAAGTAGTGACCTCTCAGTCCTTACTTACGCTCAATTAAAAATGTTTGGCTGTGTATGTATCCGCGGATATTCTTTTGTCATTATTTTTTTGTTGGGTTTGAGACAGCTGTGGGCCTCAGCTTCAGAATAGTGCTGCTGATAATAGTAAAAGTTGTGAGGTCAGGCTATAGGTTGAAAATGTTGCAGACAGATTAGATCACAGTCTCTGTCTCTATCCTCTGCTCTCAGGGTGATGGCTCTAGTGGGGACTGCGAGTCTGTATGTCTGTTTGAGAAGTGCTTTGTCTGCTCTCACAAAAACATGTGGCAATGCATCACCTTCCTGTAGAGTTCTACAGAGTTTTGGTCATGTTTATTTGTGAAATTTGTTTATCTAAGTACTTTGTTGCTGCTATGCCTCTTTCTCTCTTTATTCACGGCATAGCTCTCTCTGCCACTGTAGCTCTGTGCAGGGGAAGGGGCCAACCTGCAACAGAATTGGACTATGAAGTGGAAAATGATTTGTATTTCCGCTCCTTGTACTTGATTTGCTCCAAAATTCAATATATTCTTCCTTACCCATGTAACACCCTTCCAGTAAGTTTCATGACAGGGCCAGTAGTTTCACGAAATCCTGCTGACAGACAGACAATGACTGATTTATGATGAGAGACATTCCAGGGTTTCCCATAAATTCTTTTATTTTTGGAGTCACCACATTCTCAACATTGGCCACATAATGATTTATTTAAATTTTGTAGAGTTCCCACTTAAAATCGAAAGTATCTTATGCATGAACATGTTTTTTAAAAAAAGACATGTACTGTCTAAAGTGCAGTACATGTCCTTGAGCACCAGGGGGGAATGTGGTGCTACATAGAGTCTCAAAGCCTGAACCCTGCAGCCTGTGTAAAAAAACATAAACAAACTGTAGTTTGGAAAACAATTATAAAAGTATCTCATTGTTTTGCTATACCTTAATTTAGCACAAAGGCAAGTGATAAAAAGTAAATGTAGATTGGTGGAGCTACATCCGTCTTTAACCTCTGACTCTGATAACCCCTCCCTTCTCATGTGTTTTTGTTCAGGTACATGCAAAGCCAGTTTTCCAGATGAGGACAAACTGCATCATTTTCAGCTGGCAGTGTCTCCTGGTAAGAGAAAAAAAACAAGCATCTTTCTGTTTCTTTGTCTGTTCCTACATAAAATAACTGCTTGCATCATTCCATAACTGCTTTATTAATAAAATGCAGAAAAAAATAGGCTCCCACCTTTACATCTAATACTGTGTACACTTTCTACAGCAGCAGTTTGAGTTGCCTTTTATTTGCAGGGCTTCAACTTTTAACATATCAGAATTAAATTAAAGCCTGAAAGATCTAGATTTTATTGGTGCACTGCATTAGCTGCAACCATTTTAAAAACCATTCAACAAAGAAAAAAAAACAAAAATGAATGCAGCATGTAGATTTTAGGGCATTATTAATGCTAGACATTAGAAGAAAAAGTAAAACTGCCTGTCAGGGTCTTTCAGTGTGAAGTTTGCCTGTTCTCCCTGTGTTTGAGTGGGCGCTGAATGATGGCTGCCCACTGCTCCTCATGGATGGGTTAAATGCTGAGAACAAATTTCACTTCTTTATACTTGGTATAAGGTATAATCTTGGTATAATATATAATTGTGTTAGGCAAAAAAAGGATTCTTCTTCTATGTGTTTCTTAAAGTACTCATTTGAAAAGACATCCCATTCTTATCTGTACATCAGCATCACCACAGTGAACCTGCTATTCCCCACATCCAGGCTGCTTTCTCAGCGCTGTTCCAAGCTAAGTGGTTTACCTGTCTAAATTTTAAAAGAAGATTAAAGACTCACCTTTTTAATCAGGCTTTTAACTAATATTTTAAACTCTTCTTACGTTCTTATC
>JAUZTA010000006.1:18622284-18635190 GCA_034780835.1 Ctenochaetus striatus | reverse complement strand
CAGCTGTATGTAAACTTGATCACATCTGCCACGCTGGCTGAATCTATCTGTATCAAAGCTGCACCTCATTTCTGCAGCTTCTTGCACACCTACTGGTTCTGACCAAAGTATCACAGAGAAGCTGCAGCTAGAGCAATGAGCACCCAAGGCAGGACACTGAGAGAGAGAAAAAAAAAATATATAGAGGTCTAGGTCAGAAATTGCTGTGGTTACACCTGAGTTCCCCTCACTGGCTTGATGTGTTGAAGTGACCGACTGCAGATCAGAATGTGTTTGGGATTGAGGTCTTTTAGGTTAATTGCAGGGATGACTCACACGGACATCGCTTGGAAATGAAAAAAAAAAAAACAGGGAAATGATACCAACTAACCAAATATTTACATATTTTTTCTTTGCTGTTTCAAAGAACCATGCCAATTTTACTGGAAACAAACATTTTTCATTATTACCCTTACATCTTTTTGTCCTAGGCTTTTTCAGACATTGTGATGGTTTCAACCAGGCTTGCAGTCATTTAGACAAAGGAGGCATTATGCACATAAAGATTGTTTACGGCTTGGTTTAGGATCTATAGGGAAAGAGTGCTTGTACAGCTGGATGGCAGTGGTAAGTTTAATGTACCACTGTGAGCCTTGTGCAGCAATATGTATAAGTTGCACATAGTGCTCACCCACCACAATGTGATAAATGCATTAGGCATTGTGTGCATTAACTTGACTCATGATAGAATACATTTCATGGCTCGCTTTTCTCACAAACTTGATGTAATATTTTTTTAAGGATTAGAGTGGTAGGTCGACATGCAGTCTGGATCTTGGATGTGTTCATTTAATTTTGCCCTTTAGTTTTGCTCACTTCTTGCTGCAGTCCTCTCACATAGTAAGTACAATTATAAATCATTTGAAAAGCCTCTATGAGGGTGCACCTGACTGTGGTGAATGCTTGAATTCATTGTTGTCTGATCATAAAGCCATCGTCATGTATCTGAGATATTTCTTTTTTCAAGCATAAAATGCACAGTTTGTAATAAAATCAGCAGCACATCATTGGATTATCACAGTCTGTGTCTCAAGTCCTTTTCATAGCATGACATCGGTGGGTTCATCTTTTTGTGAAAGTGGTGGCTTTGTGTATTTCATACAGAGGGAACTGTTATGTAAATAGACTTTATTACTTCATTCAGGTTCTGAAGAAGCTGTTTCACTTCTGGATAAGAGTGGTGGGTAGTTTAACAATAGTGCTGAGGACCACACAAAGGGGAAGTGCTTGTGTGGTATTATTGATAGGGAGAGTTGCAGAAACCTTAGTATGTCTGATCCAATAAGATTGCTGCCAGGGCCATATGTAAAAGCCTACAGCATTTGGAATGCAGTTTTTGCTTCAAGTACTATGCTTGTGATAACAACATAAAGTGTTGAATAAGCCAACTTATTGCTTAATAAAAGTTTTTCTACATCTGTATTTGTGTAAGTCTGTGCTTTTACCATTTTTGCTACATAGACACATACATTTATTATGAACCTTTCAGTCTAGTTGTAAAGAGAAAAAGAGAGGATCTGTTTTTCATTACCTTTTTTCACAACTGAGAATCTTGTCAAGTGTGCATCAAGTTCACTTTTCTCTATTTGCATGTGTGTGTCCAGATGTGTCTCTGTGCGCACAGTGAATGTCAAGATGTACACGAGCTCACACGTGTCCGCATATGTTCCAAAGTGCATGTCTACCAGTAAGTGCCTCTCCATTTCCTTTGTTCAGCTTAAAAAGCTGCCCACATGCTCGTTCCAGCCGTGGGAGGCACTTCATTGTGGTGGAAGATCAGCTTGGCAGGCGGCAAACAGTAATACACTTAGTTATGCCAACTTTAACAGAAGCAGAAACAATGAGTGCATCACTGTAAATAAATAAAGCTCCATCCCCACTCTTATTTTGTTTAGCTAAAACAAGGTTAATATCAGATAAACATGCATTTTTGGCTTTATTACTTAATTGTTGTGTGAGAGGCAGACTCATGAGACCATGCATGCATCAGAAGGCAAGTTACAAACCTAATTTCTTTTAATTTTAATTGAATGGTACATTTTACACAAATGCAAATGAAGTGCTTCACAAGATGAGGGAGATTTAATTATTATTATATTTGAACAAGTATAAAAATTGGCAGCATCGTTAAACTGTATGTCTAATCAATCTGCTTAATGTAACCGAGAAGTTGAACCAGGCCTTCAATGGCTTACAAATACAAATGCCACTGTCACACATACATCGTTTAGTGCTGGTAATTTACTTTTTTGCATGATTTTCATGATATAATGGACCTTGCTGAGATGGAAATGAGGACTATGGTGCAAACCAACTCACAAATTTGAAACTACAATTCAAAAAGCACAAGCATAATATGTTTTTATTGAGCTACAACAGAACTCAGACTAGTTATCTACTTTTGGGGCAGCAGTTGTTAGAGTTTCATCTCTGACGGCTGCCTGTTGGCAGACTGAAATGGTGCTTGAGGCTCTGCTGGGAAATTGTGAATGCGACAGAAATATACCAGAGTCACTTGGGAGCAGGAGGAATTGAATTTTGACACACATACAGAGCACTGAAAATAACATATATTAACATCAGCAACAGACATCTGTGAATGACATTATGGCTTCTGCTATTAACCTTTGGGGACATTCAGAAGAGGCGAGTGGGAGCACTTTCTGACGTCATGCAATCAGACATATTCTATTCCTGCACAGTGTCTGCCTTTAACAAACAAAAATCTCATTGTCTTTATTTCCCATCCGTCAGTGGGCAACAGGATGAAACTGTTCATGTAGGAAACTTCCTACTTAAATGGCTGCCCTCATTAAGCAGCAGGGACGTTTTTTTGTGATGTCACCACGGAAGGGCCATTTTACACAGTTGGTTAGAGGCAGGTTACAACATAGAGCTTTAAAGCTGGAGAAAAAACACAAAAGAAACAGAGAAAGACAAAAATCAAAAATGGAACAAAAAACCAGGACAAAAGGCAGGATGGAGACATAGAACCTGGGATTGACAACAGACAATCTGACAAAGAAGAAAAGGCAAACACAGACTTTATACACATTGGGAGTAATGAGACACAGGTGGGGCAATCAACACAACTGAAACACATCAGGGTAGGTAATCACAAGAGAAGGGAAACTTGACAGGACATGAGGTAGACAAAAGACGCAAGACAAGGGTTGCCAAAATAAATAATAAAAAAAAACAGGAAACACATGGAATATGGATATATGTATAACAACATAGGAACTAACTGAACTGAAAACTACTCAAATGATGGATCATGACAAGATGTTTTATTACTGTCTTGCTGTCATGCAGTTTGCAACACTACAGATATGAACATACATCCCCTCTAATCATTACGTGTTTGCATTTTAAACTGTTGAGTCATACTCTTAAAAACATCATTTCATTTTAACAATTTAATACATCTGAGCAGCAATATACTTGGAGCAACTATTTTAATTGTTTGCTCCTCTGAGTTTGACCTCTCTTACCTCAACCCACTCTCCGTCCTTGGTTATTAACAGTTTGTTGCATCCATATTGTCACAATATCTGCTGCCCTTACAGAAACTTGTGGCTCAGTGTTGGAATCCCCTCAGGTTGCCTTTCTCCTTGATAAATAATTCACCAGGGAGAGTCAAATCTCTAACAAGATTAGTTAGTGTGGGTGGTAAAGGTCATCCCTGACAGCAAATAGTCTTAAATACAAGTTCATGTAGAGTCCATGTTGGTCATTAGTGAAGATGAAAAAATGTGACTGAACTGTAAAGATATGAATTGTAAATAGTTTAATTTTTTTAAGTGGTTGCTTAAAAAACTTTGAACACTTTGAATAATGTTAATGTTAATCGTACCTTAACTGTCTGATAACAGGCAGGCTTTCAGATGGATAAACAGGCTTTCAGATGGATAAACAGATTGTTCAGAGGATGGTAGCCTAACAGGCTGCAAAGAGAAATGACTCAGACATTGAGCCGCTGTTTATGAGAGCACTAAGCAGACTATAAAATCTGCCAGACAGTATAAATAGAATTTTTCCAAAAGAGATTAATATGGACAGTGTGATCATGTTTTCTTTCGGTCCTTAAAGCCTGCCCTGAGGCGCACTGAGGATAGAGCCTTGAATTTTAAGAAAAGACACAGCAGAATGTGACCTGACTTCCTTAGACAAGTAAAGATAACAGAAAATGCTAGACTCATAATTAATAAAATAAAATAAAATAAAATGATTCTTACCACGTGTTCTATTAGAAAATAGAATTTGTACAGAACATATTAAAATGTTACTGGCCACTACAACTTTTTAATAGCCTGCAAGTCAAAATATCAGTAATTTATTATAAACTGTCCATGATCTGGTTCAGTCTAAGCCTGTTCTGGTCTGAGCCTACAATATAGCAGCTCTGAAATCTAGCTTGCTAGCATGTAGCTGGATATTTCTTATATATGATTCAGCATACATAATGTGTGGATTTACCGTTGCATATGTTTTTTCTCATGATATCGGGGCCCCATCTATAAACAAATGTAATATGAATGCCTTGGCATGGAAAATATTTGAGAATCCCCAGAGTTTTTCCAATTTACATGATAACAAGAGCTTTAATTCTTTATCATTGGAAAAACTGAATAAAGGGATTTATTAAGAAACATAAAAAATGCAAATTTAGAAAAGATGAAAAGTCTATTATTTGAAGACCCTTGAATGGGAAATATTCAGAAATGTTGCCTGGGTACAAGGTTTTTTCTGAGGATGCTTGACTCTGCAACCTCGCAGTTACTGTACTCATGTTGAAAGTGCATAAAACTATAGTTTATAAGCCAGCAGGAGTTATCAATTCACTACACTATTTACTTTATTTCAGTGTAGGTAACTTTCATGGCTAATGTGAGTAAAGTTTATCTAAATAACAGAAAAACATACATGTGCTTTTTGTTCCTCCGTCTTTAGTCTTAAGCCTAGACCAGGGGTCGGCAACCTTCAACACTCAAAGAGCCATTTGGACCCGTTTCCCACAGAAAAAAAAACACAGAAAGCTGCAAAATCTTTTTGACATTTAAAATGAAGATAACACTGCGTATGTCTTTATCATATAAATAAATATTCTGAAATATTCTGTTTTCTTCAGAAACTTTTCTTTTCTTGGAATTATTCATGGTTGGCCTACTGGGGGTTGAAGAGCTCAATGAATTGTGCGCCGGCAGGTGTAGCACGTCGCAGTTGTGACACATATTTTGAGCAACAAAAAAAATGAAAAGAAAAACAGAAAATGAACATATTTTATTTTAATGTTACAAGAACACCCTAATCTTCAAATTTAGAATTACATTTAAAAAATAAATGTAATAAAATAAAATAAATTTAAATTAAATACTCATTTATTTTCAAAGACATAGGGGAGCCACAGCAGAGCAATGAAAGAGCCACATGTGGCTCCGAGGCTGCGGGTAGCTGACCCCCAGTCTAGAGGGAAAAAGGAGCACACAGGTTTTTCTTCCATGATCAAGGACTGACCGGTCAACACAGTGTGCATCCTCCTGCGAGTAAAACTGTCATGGCACAAACACACATTTGTGCTTATCATTTCTGTAAGTGTTAACAGCTCTTGAAAGAACAAGGCTGGCTCTGAAGCCTTCATTAAATTTCCATGTGGCAGGCTGTGTTGGGTTACATGACACTTTTATACAAATTGGCTGTTAACTAGAATACTCCCCCACATTGAGAGACCAGTCCTACAGAGACTCAAATGAGACTTAAGTTGTGATGGATTAAATTTCTCAGGGATCAGACGGCCTAAAAACTTGAGACAAGTCTTCACAGGTGAAATCCTGGAACAATAAAACATGAATAGAGTGACTGGCACAATCACACACTTTAAATATTGATGACACAACAAATTTCTTTTGTCTTTAAACACTTAAACTTGGCTTGGACTTGCCTTCAATCACTTGACATTTGACTGTGACTTATCATGAATGACTTGGCACTTGTCTAAAATGACCCTTAAAGTAAACTTGACTTTGCCTTTTTTAACTGCCATGAGACTTAAATGACCTGAGACTTGACTTTCACTTAATGTAATTAAATAATAAAAAAAGGTCCTTCATGAATGAGAGGCAAGTTAGAACCGTTTGCATGCTCTAATTTGCTTCTGTGTTTAACTTACGTTATTGAGGGTTTGTGATTTTTGCTCAATTGTCCTCTGAGGGCAGCAATGCAAATATAATGCTGTATGACCGTTGCACCATCAGTCACTGTAGGGAGGAAATTGATAAGAAGTCTAACATGCTCTGATAATTCCCCAGGACACAAAAGTTTGTGATGTATAAACACAAGGTCTTGGTTTTGTGAACGCCTGGCTAATTTTTTTTTTCAATTTTTAAAAACTTCCCACTTCAGTAAACAAAACCAGGCCTTAAAATCAGCACATTCATTACAACTCAAAGCTGTCTGGTAACACATGCAAACACAAAAGCCTTTTTTAACATCTCACTGATGTGTGAGAGACACAAGTGTCAGTCTTCAGTGTGCCAGATACATGATTCAGACATTTTATTTTACATCTCTTAATGATCAAAGATTTCGAAATTCAATCATAAGAAGTCACTCCAACAGAAAATTGTACATTTCATAGCAAAGGATTCTCTCTGTTTTCCAAGGGCTTTTGGCACAAAGTACAAAGAAAGATCATGTAGGGGAAGTGTGGGTGTGTTTTTAAAGTGTGCTTTGCTGACAGGCAGGGTTCAGGTCAATGAATCTATAAAGAAAAGAGAGCATTCAAAAATATCAATGAGGAAGCAGATCACACAACACACTCTGCCACACTGGGAGATCATAAATCAATAGAAACCTCAGGTCCACGATACACAAGCTGTGCTTTAGGCTATGGCAATGTTCAACAGAGATGTGCGTTGGCTAATCCACTGCTTTATGTTCTCTCTGTAGTTAAACTTGTGATTTTCTGCCGTGAATTTTCTACGCTTTGTTTTATTTTGCTTTCCACATGTTTGCATAACTAGCTCAATTAGATTTAATAAATATGGTAATTGTTGATATGTTGCATTCCTTTACTGTAAGCAGCATGGATAACAGGGCTATTTGAAAAAGAAAAATCTGAGAGAATGTGTGCAGTCTCTGAACGTCTGATCTGTATGTTTTCACTTTTAACTACTTCCACCTGGGTGCATTGGGTTTTCTTCTATTTAGTTTCCTGAGGATTGAAGCTGCAGAACGTAACATCATTACAGCCCATCCATAGTGGAACCTCAAACCCCAGCACAGCAACTGTATCTCTTTGTTGCACTGTCTTTTAATCTCCTCTACAGTACAAATGTCAGTCTTTAGTCCGCAGCATCATTATCTCCTGTACTTTTCCTGCTGGCTCAGTGTGTTATATCCTATGGAAACACATCTTTATTTACCTATCAGAAGAAAGATTTAGCTTCAGGTTTACAATAACACCGAGGACCTGAGGTGAGAGAGTGTGATAATAGCAGTAGGAAGGAAATTAAAAATTAAACAAAGACACATTCTACTTCATTTTTTGCGACGACAGTGGCATGATTCAAACTATGTATTTAAAATCCGGCATTTGAGAGAAAATAATTTAATACATGATTTTCTTGTCTTGATGCAACACAATGAGATTCTGAGAATCCACTGACAGATTAATCTCATATTATACTTTGTCTGTTAACAGTATATGAATATACACACAAAATCATATGGTTTCCTGACAGAGGTCAAAGTACTTGCCCACTGAAACAGAGTCATTGATGAAAAACAGGTCTGTGTCTGCTGTTGTAGCTTTATCATGGTCTCCAAAAATAGTTGTTAAATTCTTGTATGTGTAAAAGCAAAATCACTACATCCAAAATTCTTTGAAGCAGTTTCTTTGTAATATTTACAGTACCACATGTATCATTCCACCAGTCACCGTTTAAGTCCAGTTTAGTTCAGCTCCACTGTTGGTGTAACAATAGATAGGAGCTGCAATATCTTTATAATGATGTACAATCAAGCATTATTGATGTAGGGTCAGGTTTTAATTTTTTCTTGTTCCTCTTCCAGGGCTGTTAAAGTGATTCTGTTTACACTGGAACCTCAAACACTCAGGAAAGGAGATCCTTTGTCACTGAGGGTAAATATGATGCAGCCTTAGAGCCAAGAGTACACCTTTTTTTCAGTCATATAACCCTGCCCCTTTCTTTCTCTTCACTACACAATCCCCTCGCTACGTTTGCTCCTCCACACCACCAGGGCCGTCATGAGGAGGGTGACCAGGATGGGCACCACAATAAAGGGACCCAGAATGCGGTTGGGTGGGTCCCTGAGGAGCCGTCCAGACAGAGAGCAGTCGTGGAAGTAATGCTTGTGGACCTCAATGAAGAACTCGTCCACTAGCCTGTTGGGCCAGAAGCACTCCATCTTCAGGGCCACCAGGTATGTGCAGTTTGTCAGCTCGCCATAGAGTCTGCATGACAGTGACACAAAGGAAAAAAGAAAAGTTAAACAGTGGAGAGAGAATCCACCGACTGTTTTTTAACCCACAGTCCCCTTAGTTAGGCTTATTTCAGCCAAAGTCTTATGTCTCATACAGCACATAAGCATCACCTGAGAGTTGCCTCTCTTGACTGAGGACTTGGGTGCAAAGACTTCAGGCTTGACTTTAAAAAACTGACCTGGTGCTACCTCACTTACTATCTAGACCTTGGCAAGTTGAGTGGAAGAGAATTATCAGAGTACTTTTTGCTGGAGCTGCATGTTAATATTCCAATTTTAAATTTCAAACAGCTTTTGATGATGCACACCAACACAAGGTCTTCCTTTGTGAAAGTTTTGTAGAAACAAACAAAGAAGATTCTGGCCCATTTGCTGGTCTAATGAGCACTGAAGTTTATGAGGACATGTTATGAGTCATGTATGAAATAAGTCACAGCAGAGTTGGGGTAGGGGTGGTGTACACAAAGAGATGTTGCCAGTCACTAGTTCACTTTATGTAGCTATGATCAGCGCCGAATTAAACCTGACAGCATGCAGCTTCTGTGAGTATGTGTGTGTGTGTGTGTGTGTGTGCGCATGCGCTGCTGAATGTAAGGCACTATCTCACTTCTGATAGTAACTTGCTTTTGATTATCCAGTCTTACTAAACTGAGCACAGAGTGAATCAGCTTGTGTTATGTAAAGCCATAACAGTTTATTGCATGCTAGTTAAACCAAAGTTATTAGGTTTAAAAAAGATGTCATATACAGTAGTTTTAGCTCTACCTTGACAGGGCCTTTGTGCTATGAGACATTTGGTATATTTCTAGTGTCTTAACTGTTCATACACAATCATCCTAGGCTGTCATTCTTGAGGCCACAGTGTGTGTATTTCACAGAGAGAAGTAACACTCATGAATTGCAGATGAAGTAGTTATACATTTTATTTTGGCTAATTGTCATGCATGAGGTGGTGTGAGAGGCTGATGTGTACAGAAGTCCTGATGTGTGCTTTGTTTACAGCACATCACTAATGGTCAATGAGGCTGCTGATTTGATAATAATGATACATTTTTTTGTAAATCTTTATACTACATATATCTGGATGTACATGCAATATCAATAAAAAAGTGGGAAACAATATACAGACAAGCAGGAAAGAACACAAAGCAGCTGTGTTCAGACTTCCCTGATAATGACTTGCTTTTTTCACACATGATTCAATTGCATGTCACACAGACTGTTAAATAGAAAGCTGGCAGAGTAAAGTCTGGCTCAAAACAAAACTGTCAAACATTTGCATTCACACATACAGCTTGGCCAGTAGAGCAGAATTCAATGTCAGCTCTGGATGTGTGAATGGGATTGAATAGGATTAGCATAGATGGTCTGTTTTAATTATATACTAAAGAAGTGCAACTTGAGGATTAGAAGTGAAGAGTTTGAACTGAGAGAGAGCTAATGGCTTTATTTACTGTTCTTTTACATTTTAATCCATATTCAAAGCAGAAGGCTTTAGACATCTGCATATTACAGTGTATTTCATATGTTGTTTTTTCTGTTGGGTTCAATCACCAGCAGCAACTGCACAGTGTTGACAGAGTTACTGGCTTCTGTGAGTGCAGTGACATTTCAAATGTGCATAGTTGCAGAAAAAGGAAAAAATGAAATAAACAGAAACAGTCTGAGAATAAAGCCTTCTGATAAAATCCCTGAGCTCAACAAAGGCCAAAGTACTAGATTTACTCAGAGCAGGATACATTTCTCCAGTTGCACACTGAATGCTTATGTTGGAACTAATGGGTTTCGGGTTAGATCATGTGCTCAAATGAGTATGAGTGAGTTTGCCTGAATTGTGTATTTCAGATTAGATTTCACTTGTCAGAAACAAATGATGAGGAAGAAAAGGCTTACATAGATAACTAATCTTATTTAGACAAAGAAATGTTATGGCATTACACAATATTTGCCTTCCAAGACTGCTTCTGGCTCTGGCATCCATTTAAAATCACCTAGATTTTCTGAGCATAAGCTACTGAAGTCTACAATCAGGATTTCTATCAATTCCTCTAAATGTGACACTTCACCCTCTAAAAAAGTGTGATGTAACTTTTATCCACCCCAATCGGTGCTGGTGTTGTTTTTTTTGGGAAAGGACAGAACAATAAGTAGATTCAAAGTATATCTAGCTCTCTTTTTGGGTCCTTAACTGCTTAAATATTTTTTTTGCTTTTGTGAGAACTTTGCTGTCAGAGTTGTTAAATTGTTTACAAGTATGAGGATGCTGTGCACCCACTCTAATGTCAAGTGCTTTTTGATTTTTTTAAAAATCCCAACAAGTGTGTGGGGAGATGCAGTATATGCAGTCAAATTTATTTGACAGTAAAGATGGCTTTTATGAAGGGATATTAATCAGAGTTTGTGAAATGATGCTTTGGAATAATTTCACACTTTCACTCACTTTTGCATCATTTGTTAGCATAAGAACAATAATTCCTCTTTTGTGTGTGCATGTACACATGTACGTCAAGTATTTTCTCAAAAAGGCCAGTATGTGTGTACAAATAAGAAGAAAATCAGCTAATAACTGCCTCATGATTTATAGGCAGGGACGGAAGGAGAAACTAGAGGCTGACAGTGACAGAGATAAAGAAACAAAGAAATGTGTGCCAGATGCAGAGTGAGTGACAAGTGAAGCTAAATTGACCATATTTGTACATAATTAAATCCCTTATGTAAAAGATGGAGGACAGGAGGAGCTGAATTAAGCAGAGGCATGAGGTTTTAAGTAGTTTGATCAGTTGGCTGAAGAGCACAGTGTGAATAAATAAAAGCCTGGATAATGAATAAATTAAACTAACACAGCAAAGCTGCTCAAGTAAGTTGAGAAATAAGTTTGGACTGTCATTCGGACTTCATTCCACTGACAGACATCCACAGTACGAAGTGTGTAAGTTGGACAGGAATAAAGCTCATAAATGAGGTAACACGTTACTTATTTATGTGGCATGCTGTTGTCCTTTCAATGCAGAGAGACAGCAGTGAGGTCTGCAGGTTATTCATAGTTCAGAACCAAATACAATGAAAAAAAAACATGAAACATAAAAAAACATTTTTATGCATTCACAATTTTCTAAATAACTAAATGCACACATTTCCGACAAAATCTCCTCTTTGCTTGAACTGAAGAGGTTTGTGACAGAAAGCTTTCACACAGTTTGCAATAATGTTTTTATACTTACTACTATTATGTTGTCACCTTCTTTTGATGTCACATTTTCTGAAAGCCTGAAAGTAAACTATCATCTTGAAACCCACTGAAGTTTAGCTTTGATGTTGTTGATATCCACTCCTGGAAACCACTGAGTCATTTTAAATTTAGAGGCAGTTTATGTTTAGCACTCAAAAATCTCTCTTTGAAATTATCTTGTGAGTGACATCAACAACATCAGCCACATCTGTGCGGTCATGCTGTGCCGTTTGGTCATGTTCAGACCAACTGTGACTCAGCATGAAACTCTCATTTGAATGAGAGAAATCAACTTCCTGACAGATTATTTTGCAGCATGAACAGTGTATTGTTAAAATGTGGACACTGAAGGAAAAAGAAAATAGGAGAAAAAGGGAAAAGGTGGAGCTAAGAGGGACGTTGTTCAAAGGAGAAAGGGCTTTCAGGAATGTGCAGCTAAAATGCTACAAAATTACAGATGTATTAGCAAACAAGAGATATGGTTTGTTTAAGAACAAACCATCGTGAACATGCTAGCAGGGCTGCCCTCATCATGTCATAATATCACAACTACCACTCTTTAGTCGAGTCAAGAGAGGAGAAACAAGAAAATAATGAGCTGTATATTCTATTTAGTCAGACGGAAGTGGCTCCAATTAGTTAGAGCTTCATTAAAAAATCAACACAAGTCCAATCAGAGCTTTGAGGAAATGCCAGCTTCAAAACAAACACTTCAAAGTTCACAGAAATTATATGTATGAATATTAATTTCTGCAGCCTTCATTATGAAAGAGCAATTAGTTAAGTCATGGAACTGAGAACACTTGGCTGTCAAAATTGTTTTTGAAGCTGTTTTTGTGTAAACAACCACAAGCTATGACACTGGTGTTAACAGTAAACTGAAGCATCATATCAACAAAGTGCTTACGGTACAGCTGGCCTGTTGCTAATGTCTGGCCTGAGCTGACTTGGATTTCTAGTCTGAATTGTTATCCAAGTCAGACCCTGCTGGAGGCTCTCAAAAATAATGAATATCTAATTTTGTAACTATTAAGCCCCATGCTGATCTTTGCACCAAGTGTTTCATTTGAACCTAAAGTAGAAAACATAATGCTTGTGCTTAGAAGTTATTTTCGTTTTTGAACAGCGAGACC
>JAUZTA010000006.1:18594280-18604936 GCA_034780835.1 Ctenochaetus striatus | reverse complement strand
ACCCATCAAACACCTATGAATTGATGAGATGATTCTACACAGCTGATTGGACTACCGTCTGTGCGACAGTGGCGCATTGGGGGGGGGGGGCCGAGCAGGATTCCTCTGCTGCTCCTGGAACAAGGTGGCAAAGGTTGACCTGGAAACTCCCCTGAATAAATTAGAACTTTCCCCGCCAAATGCACCACTGGCGCACATCGAAAAGTGTATGATAGGGCCCATTAAGTTTGCCATGCGAACAGTTCAGCATTCTGAACTGTTTAAGTTCTGCACTGTGATCACAAGTATGTGGCTTAAGAGATGTCTCCTGACTCTGAGCATTAAGCACATGTCTCCATGCCTCGGCCACTCTTCCCTCAGGTCACTGCTATAAATACCAGTGTGTTACTATTTAACCAGTCTGGTTGGATAAATGTTTAGAGAAATCCCTCTCAGGCTTTTTGGTGGCTTTACATTTATTCCCGATGTCATTGCCTTGGGTTCGGCACCCAACCACTTTGACATGTCATCATGTACTTTGCGTGATGCAGAAATACCATACAGAAAAAAAAAATCATCAAAAGAAAATTCCAGCCTGATGCACGGGTTGATTGAACCACAGCGACAAGCTCACTGTGTCACTGTTATGTAAGGTTAAATGTAATGTATGAGAGCAGCAGACTGGATTAATGGGCCTTAAAATCTGCTCTCTGGTTCTCAGTGAGAGGGCCAGTGTCTTGGATTTGGAGGACAAGGAGGAGTTATGTTCACATTTTCTGGTTCTGTTATTGTAATGGAATTATGTGAAATACACACTTACACACGCACACGGGCGCGCACATAGCTGTATGCGTAAAATACAGCAGACAAATAGTATGATTTCTTTGTTGGTTTGTTAATGGATACAGATAAGTAACCAATACATTAACAGATTATTAATTAAATACTGAATCTTTTAGTTAATATAAATACATAAAATTAAAAGCTTAAAAAGACCAACTTGCTCTTTTTACTTTAAAACAAAATAAAATAAATACTTGCAGTCATTTCCTCTGCTGATCAGAGAAGAACCTCTTTGAGCTCTGCTAATTATTATGTGGATTTATCCGTCCAATAAATATCGATTGTTTCAAAGCTGCATTTATCAATAATTTAATATCAATACTGGATCACATGACTATGGTTGTCTGAGTGAATTGTTAACCATCTCTGTAGTTTCTCACAGCTGTGTAGAGCTTTGTTTTTAGCATCTTTTAGCTCATTTTTTGTAATTACAGTCAGTATTTTTCTGTAAACAGTTGCTTCCTGGAAAATATTTTAAAATAACTCTGACACTCACTGTACATTTCCTGCACTACAGAACAACAGAAAGACATAGTTAGTGGCTTGCTGGTAAACATAGTGTTGCATTTGGCTGCTAAAAAGGTGTCCTCTTTGAAAGTGCGGGAGTGCAAAAAGCAAAAAGCAGCAAAAAGGAAAGAGATTATTGGACTTCAGGTCATCAGTGGGACGTTCAACACAAAATGAATGCGCATGTCATTTCATGTCTGCTGAATCTGTGTTTAGGAAAGGTAGCATCTTTATATTTGACAAACTCCCAGGATTTTTGATGCACAACCTGTCATTTCTGCCACCAGAGATCTCTCAGTTAAATAACAAAAACATAGTTTGATGAAAGGCAACAAAATGATATGCACCATAATTTGGAAATAATTACAGATTTCCCTGGGTTTGAACATTGTTGGAAATATTTAAAACAATGTAAGAACATAAAATAATCAGAGCATAATACAAACATATAGTTATTTTCAGATGTTACAGAAAATATATCTGATATAAAAATCTTGTATAATTATTATTTCCCTAACCATGTGTTTCAGTTACTTAACATTAACTTTATCTTAATCATTCTGTAGTTGATGTACTTTGATAATGAAGCACTAATTACTGAATCAGACGCTGGCGTTCAACATTTACGCTATTCCATCAGTTTAACCCTGGGTTAAAATTGTTTAATATCAACATTCTGTTCAGCCAGTGGGTTGCAATAATTGAGCTAAGTGGATTGTGAGCACACACACAGAAATACATACACACAATGGGTGGTTTGTTCATCTAGACAGCAAATGTGACAAGAGAGACCGCTGATGTCCCCCAGCATTATCCAAGATTTACAACTAATTAGGAAAAGTTGTTCAAGTCTGTGTTAACAAGGTTGATACCAGACACCCTAGGTACCCCTTAAGTTGCACTTTCCTCACAACTGTAGACAGACAAAAATCAGCTTCCACTCTCATCAATTATTGCTGGGCCTTTGGGCTCACTAATCCTCTCAAAAGAGTATGAAATGGGATCTTTGAAGCAAAGCTGGACGTAATTCTTCCTTTGTTGAGCACATATTGATTGGAGTGCAGTAAACTGCTTTTGTTGCAGGTAACTGCACCACAGGCAGATTTCCGAAGCTAAACACCCTCAGTGCAGTACATAAGCTCGACCTTGGGTCAATGTTGGAATTTCAAGTGTGGTTATTTTGATATTTGTTGAATGTCTGTATTTACCTCCCCCATAAGGAGCATAAGGGAGAGAGACAGAAAAGGAAGTTGACGAGGGAAATTATCTGATATTAGACATGAAAAACAGCTCTATAGAAAGGAAATTGCCACTTTTTAAAATTTTCTTCTCCTCCTTTCATCCTTCATTCTTCCTCTATCTAACTAGTCAAAGTTCGGTAGGTGGGCCTGTCACACAGAATGCACAGAAACACACACACAAAAACACAGGACAGACAAAACAGTCACATATATCAGCACTATTAAAACTTTCAGTACCACAGCCCCACCCACCTCAAGTATCTCTCTTCTTAGATTGCTTCTTCTTCTCTCTCTACTGATTTATGGGGATTCTTAAAAACATCCCCTAGAGTCCTTCACACCAGTGTTGCTCTGTATGAGCAGAACAGACACAGCAAGAGCCTGGAGGGTTTTTTTTTTAAAATAAAATCCAGGCATCCATGTTCTCTAGATAGATGAGAACTTAACTGGGGCAAAAACCTGACAGAAATTAACATTACTCTCTCTGGTACAAACATCACAGACTTATAAAATATATCTGTAAGCAGTGGGGGGGTTAGCCACTCTCTCCCGGTCCTCCCACCCACGACATTCACATTCACTGTGTTTACATGCACTACACTTTACACTTTACACTTAAAACTAGAATAGGCCATGTAACTGGACTGCTGTCCCAGTATACATTAACCAGGGGAGAATCGATTTATTGACGTTTGTCCGACTCCACTACAGTAGGTGGTCATGTGCTGGGTCAAAGCCCAGCATTGGAACTGTGGAGCATGCATTGAATGCCTTTTGGGTCCCACTGAAGCATATACATGCAACCACAAAAATCTGGGTGTGTTAGTCAAACCTTGAAAAATTTGATTTATAGCAATTTCAGTCGGACTAACATGTTTATATGAATTTCACAAGTCCACTTTGAGTCAGACTAACTCAATAGTTTGACCTTTTTAATGTCATGTTAACATACTGAACGTTGCCTTAAAAAAAAAAACAAAACATTGATGTCTGCTGGTGGTGCAGAATGTCTGCTCTTGGCAAATAACTTTTTGATAAACAGTCAAATCATTTCACATTGATGCATATGAATATCATATTCAATTTCTGCCAGTAGATTCACTTGAACTCTATCCACTTTACTTTTAAGTCCCATATAAGCTTTGGCAAGGGACTGTTTGATGGGCAGTATGGACTGAAGGAAAGACTACACTGGCCATTAACGATTTATGTCCATAATGTATGTGTGTATTTAGTGAGGCAGACTTGAAATAATATGAAACTATCCTTTAAATCAGATGGATTTCAGAAAGCTCCCTCGATTCTAAATTGAGCTACCGAATCAAAATTAATTAACTTGAGCTTTTCTTTTAATAACTTTTTTATTTTCCATTTGGACACAGAAATTAGTAAGAGCTCAGAAAAGACCAAGTCTCATGACCCATCCCGAGCCTCACGCTCCAGCTGAAGTACACCACATCAACCATTCTGATTGCTGATGGGATATTCACTCATTCCAGTCAAGCTGTCAGAGTTGCCAGATGGTTTCCCACGAGTCATTCACTCCTCAAAGTATTTCCCTTTTGCCATTTCACTACTGTCTATTGAGTCGCGTGTGAGTGTGTGAAATATTTCAAATGAATTCCCACTGAATCTTAAGCTGTCGGATGAAAGACGATCATGTCAGAGTGGGAGCATTAAAGTGTGTTTGTGTGCCAATCCTTTCATATCTATGGGAAAGAGTTGAGGCTTCTTTCCCTTTATCTGTCCATCTTCACTCACTGGCCAAAAAATTGCCAGCAAAAAAAATGTTTCCTTCATGACACAAATAATGAGGTGAGGTTATTTTGATTTGTATCAACTCTGTGCTCTATTGATCAAAACATGCTGTGAGTCTTAAGAAGCGTCTGTTAGACTGACTGAATAAAAGTATCCCTGTCAGATAAATGAACTGCCTGCATGGTGATGACTATTTAGGGATCTTGTACAGTAAAAATAGCATTTTTCAGAGGAAAACTTTGAAAACTTTTGTTGTAGATGAGGATGTGGTGAGACAGTACAGAAGCAGCCTGGTGCTGCTGTGATGAGTCATGACTTTTACTTTCTGCAAACACAGAACACCTACATAAAGCCTTTGTAACGGAAAACACATAGCAAAGAGCAGAGGAAGCTTGCCTGAACACCTTTGCTGAGGAACGTCAGTGTGCATGTATGCAAACAGTGGTTGGGTTATTTCTTCTCTGTATTTTAACAATGAAGATGTGTCCTCATTTTCCTTTTTTAAAAATACTGAAAAGAACATTTTCACAGGAATTCACAATGTTACATGTTTGGTTTGAGGTTAGAGAAGGGGATTCGTATTACAGTTCAGCTTAGGGTAAAGCATTTAGCGGTGAGCATCAGTGTTAGAGGCTAGGAAATGAACCAAAGTCAACTGAAAGTCTTCATAAGTCTAAAATTACCAGGCTGCAAATATGTCATATATGGGAAAAGAGAGGAGAGGGGGAAGACAAAACTGGAGCTCCTCTCTGAGACTTTGAAACATTGCATGTCTTTATCAGATAAGTGGTCCTATCATACGTTTTGTTATTATGCAATGCATAACGAAGGAAACTGAATAATTAGAGCAAATCCATCGCCATCACTTTCAAACCCTCTACATCTACTTCGGCGGTGGATCCGCGGTGTTAGAGGTGGAAATTGGCAGCTTGCTGATTCAGAGAGCTTTGTTCAGTTCAGTTAAGATGTACTTAGTCATTGATGCAGTTTGTTAGCTGAGGCTTTTCCAAGCTGAGTGATCGCATGGCATTGCATTACAGTTCAAGGGCACTTCGGTATGTTTATCATACTCAAACTCTTCAACTGATGAATCACTAAACCTTTAGCGATGAAAGACAGCACAGCAGCTGTATAAACAACGCATGAACAGACCCAAAAAGCTGAGATGGTAAACTAAAAACAAAATAATCTGATGATATTTAACCACAGTGCCAAGTGCGCATACAGTGGAAACAACTTTCACTGATCTGTGATCAAATGTTCTAATGGATACAAAAGTAATCTGTTCACAGTGTTTGTTTTGGTTACTTAATACATGTGAATACATGGAAAAAGAAACTACAGTGATTCTATTTTGTTTTATTTTCTCCCTTGCAGTAACCTGTCTGTTTCCCTGCTGCCTACCTGAAGCTCGTGCCGCCTACACAATGAAATCACAACAGGAAATAGAAAGTTCTTTTCTCTCAATGAAAAGTTTACTTTTTTTTTAATTTATGAAAAAAATATAAAATCAAGCAGCAGAAAAGCTTGGTTAAAATTAGGCTAACTTATGTAGTTCACTCAAAAACCAAGAAACAGTCATGGCTGTTAGTGATGGACAAAGAAATTAAGATGCAGATGGAGACAGAACATGTGTTTTTATTCGCTCATGTCAAGAGGATTTGATAAAGTTAAGTCACATAATGCCCCTGTGACTGAATCCGTCATGGTAAAGAGTGCTGTACTGTATTTTGAAACAGTCTGTATGTTTCACTGCTTTATTCTCATGCATTAAATATACAAATGTCTAGGAGATGCAAATTTTTACTTTGTTAAATTGGCCTTAAACCCTGGAGCATTTCCCAGAGGAGGCTTGTTTTGTCTGTAGCTACCTGATCTGCACCAGAAGCGAGACTTGTTTTACCCATGTGAAAAACTAAACTAACTAAAACTGACTGACTGTAAGCAGTTGAGGAATGTTTAGAGTGCAAAAAGGACAGCAGTGGGGCACCAAGACAAGACCTTTGCATTTAACATGGGTTTAACAAAGCTGCTCTCTGATGCAAATAGGTGAGCTTTAATGGAGGGGGCTGAAACAAGAACTGAAGAGCTGAAACAGCTTGTTTTAGACAGTGGATGAACTGGGTGGCTGCATAAAGAGCCATTATGAGATAAATAAGCAATTTTCTAAACTGTGAATCATGCAAATGTTCTCTAGTGGAGTCCCAGAATAAAGCTGGAAACAGGCAAAATAGGTGCTCTTTAAATGTTTAAATGGTAAGCATAACTGCAAGAACTTGGTCATAATCTGGTATTATTACATCACTGCACAATTGTGTAAAAAAAACCCCTAAAAAAATACTTTCTTTTCTAAACAGAGAATCAAACATCAATAAGAGTCTACACCCACCTTTTAAACCACTTAACTCAAATATGCTGAAGACTCGGGGATCAACTTATCCAAATGTCAGAGCACTTTTTCACAACAGTAATTAGAGTCACAACAATGTTATTTATCTTTCAACTGTGTAAACTGTTTTCAGCCCACTCACTTGTTCTGCACACTGAGAGACATGAAACACAAAGGTTAGTGTGACTTCTGTGTTTTTAAATAGATTCAGATCTTTCTTCAATGAGATGTTTTGTCATTAAAGTCAACAAACTGTGTTTATAGAAGAAGGAAGACCTGCAGTCTGAGCCTGTTTTTATTTAGCTAGCTCCACATGCTTAAATTTCAGCAGATTTTCTATCCATGAAAAAACAAATCCCATTATAATAATAAAAAAAAGATTTGCAGTTAGTGATGTAATGAGTAGTGTCGGTGTTATCTCATTTTTGAGATTTTGATCAAAGAAAAATAAAGTCATTTGCAAATGTTATGGTCTGCCCTGACATTCCTTCTGACAGAGAAAAACATAAATAATCTTTTAAACGGATTTTTTACTGACACATAAAGAAGCATATAGCAATGTTAGTGCCACCCCAATTCAAAACAATGTAGGCTGTTAACTGTCATTTTAATATACTTATTGAGCGGGTCTACCATAAACACACCAGCCGCTGGCACAATATTTCTTTTTCTTTTTTTAAGTTGCACGGAGCATCGAACTTATCGTTCACTGAAATTCGCACTACTAGGTTTAAAATTAAAATACATGTTTTGTAGGGATTTCCCTCCTCTTGGCTCTAGGAAGAATATGAGTAAGTGAACTCGTTTACACTGCTTATTAAGCGTCCATAAACATAAACAGTCAAACTAAACCCAAACCAATTTGCCTGTGAAATCCAGTTCGTCAACTCCGATGATTTGTCTCTTATTTTACAAATAGAGGTCATATGGCAGATAATTCTAGTCATTCATTCTTTCTGTACCTTTTTTAAGAATGTGAGATACTCACCTACAATGAGCCAAAGGAGTGTGTGTTTTTTCAGAGCTGCCGCGGTCTGCGATCCCATCCTGTCGCTCCCAAGATAATCCGCTGACTGAAGTTTGGGAGAGAAGCGAAGAGTAGAGCGACTAACAAGAGCTCAAAGGGTCACATGCAGCATCAAGAGACAGTCGGTGAAGAAATCTATGTAAAGTGGGTCAGTCAGCCTCAGTAGAAGCCTCTGCTGTATCACCTTGCGCACACTGCTCGGGTGGATGGAGGGGGAGCCAAGAGTCGTCCTTGTTGCTACCGTACCTGAACTCCCCCGAGTGTTCTTGTCACCGATCCTCTGTCATCCAGACTTCACACATACTGGCTCGTGAAGTTGTTGCTATCTTTTTTTACGTGCTGTCCAAAGATTTTGCGGAAAATCCGGAGCGCGCTTGAGAAGTGTGCAGTGTTGAAAACTGCTGTGCTGCGCGCAACGGGGACGCACCAGCCAGGGACCGGCGGAGCAGTGAGACTGCTTCTCTCAAGGAGGACACGGCTGCGAGTGAGCGGAGGGGACACGGGACAGACCCAGAAAGCAATTACAGTGCAGGGAGGGGAAGTGAGGGCGATTTGGATGAGGGAGGAGGCACGGAACTCCTTACGGTAATTTCCCATTGGATAATCGGATACAAACGGCCAAAGCAGCCTGACAAAACGACAGAACACCTTGCAAATTAATAAAATTAATTAATTAATTAACAGCCCAATGTAATCAAATGGAGTCTAAACTGCACGAAACTATTGTGGCACCATTTGAATTCGAAAAGAAGTCTAATATTATACTAGAGAAATACCACAAACTTTAAATTTTAGCTCTTTTTTGACTTGTTGGTGTTAGCATATGGGATCAATAAACTTAATTTTCAGTGAACATGAGTTTTTCAAGTTAATAGGAAAAATGTAGGACAAACTTAACCACAGCTCCACAAACAAATTTAAAGGAAAGGTGATTTCCTAAAACCATACAAGGGTAAATACTCAAATTTATATCAGATGTTAAAGTGGAAAAGTAGTGCAGTCCACATGCAAAGAGGATGCGAGGGTAGGTGCATACAAGGTGGATTTGTGCTCTTTTTCAAGATTGGACGGGTTCAGAGTTGAGCGACAACGCCATACAGTGGTTATCTGGGGCGTTGCAGCTCAAATTTACATGAAAGCGTTCTATAAGGAACCCTAATTGTTCAATAACTTATGTTGGATTTTCCTTCTTTTCATGTGATAAACACGAGGGATTAAAGATGTTGATTTTTTAATAATGGCTCTGCTGCACGTCCACCGGGAGATTTGCAGGTTGGACATCGATAAAGATCTGTGTTCAGCTCAATGCAGAATGCAAGGGCATCTTGGACACATTCAATAAAGATAGCACATAATTTTTATTTTTATTTATTTGTTTACATGTTTGTTTTTGATACACTCTAACAACTTGAATTGACTTATTTTTACTTAATTTGACAAGTTTGCCAGTTTCCCTGAATTTACACACCTCAGCATACAGTTTGTCAAAAATACCAAATTTATTTGAGCAAAAACAATGTTAAAATTAAAAAAATGTTACAAAATAATAGTTTCAGCCTAAAGCTTACAGTGGTGAGAACATTTACATAACGTTAACATAACTCCACGCCACTTGTTGAACATGTAGAGCTGTGTAAGAATTAAAAAGCCCAAACATCCATGTTCCCCCCATTCTCCTATTACAGGACAAGAAGAGAGGGAAATAGAGTGAGGAAGGTACAGAAAAAGTATGAAATGGAGAAAGGGGGGAAAATAGAGCAATAGAATATACCAGAGAGAGAGATTCAGAGTGAGTAGAATGAAGGGAGATGGAAGACAAAAGTGATGCAAATAGATAGAATTGGGGAGAGAGATAAGAAAGGGTAAGAGAGAGAAATTGGGCAAAGTAAGAAATGTGAGTAAGATAGATGTGGAATGAGTGTGTGAGACTGAAAGAGTGGTAAGGATCGTTATGGTGTTTGCATTTACAAAATGTGGCTTAAAACACTCCAAAACAGTCCTACATTTTACTGCACTTTTAAATCAAAGATTCTTAATACACAGTTCCAAACAAAAATATGTTTTTTGTTAAATTTAGTTTTTGTTACCAGTCATCAATTAAGCTAAAGCTTCAGGTGTCCTCACATGATCAGCTTAATATGACATTTTGACCTCTGAATGTTTCAAATAATACTCGGTCTTTTACTCGAGCTACATTTATGCTGAACATTAAGTGTAGCTAACATCTTCCACAAGCAACAAGGAAAAACATGTGCAATATTATAATAACCAAAAATATAAAATATAATATGTATAGTGTAAAAAGACAAAGATTCCCTTATAGACAGTGCACAACATGCTAATATAGAACTCTTGACAAACAACCTTTTGAGAACATTTTCATGTCATGTTTCCGCCTCTGATTTGTTTTAAGCCACAGTTTTACATTTACACTGCTCCTCTAAGTGCAGGCATCACAAAAAGTAGTCCACTCACTCGTTATTAATAGTCCACAAATTTTTGCTTTATAATTTTTGCTTCTCATGGTAAAGCCACAACTTTGAACACCTCTGGGAAATGTAAGTGTCCTCCAAAGACTAAAGATTTTCAAGTAACTCCTTATTATCATTCAAACTTGTTTCTAGAATCAGTGTACATTGTTTGTCACCTCCCGGTTAAGACTTGACATGTTCAGTCATCAATTTTTTCCTGATACTTCAGCAGTTTGTCTCTCAGTCTGTGAATCCTAGCTGTGCAGCTGTCTGGTGTTTCATGACGACCTCCTGCAGCAATTCAAGAATAGAGTTAAGTAGAATAGAATAGAATAGAATAGAATAGAATAGAATAGAATAGAACAGAATAGAATAGAATAGAATAGAATAGAATAGTCTTTATTGTCATTGTACAAGTACAACGAAATTGAAAGTGCAGTC
>JAUZTA010000006.1:18522605-18535332 GCA_034780835.1 Ctenochaetus striatus | reverse complement strand
GATTGGACTGCAGGCTGTGCGCCTCTGGCGCGTTGGGCGGGACAGAGCTGGATTCCGCTGCTGCTCCTGGAACAAGGTGGCAAAGGTTGACCTGGAAACTCCCCTGAATTAATTTTTAACTTTCCCCGCCCAATGCGCCACTGACGCGCAGCGCAAAGTGTAAGATAGGGCCCCATGTGTTCATTCCTTAACAACAAAAAACTTTAAACTTAAACCTTAAAAAATCAAAATACTTGTTAAAAAATTGATTTAGTCAGTCTGGTTCTAGTTGAGGTACGTCATGCAATTTCAACAGAGATGAAGGTAAAACAAAGGGTAATACTACCTTTTAAATCCACATTACCAGCTGGGGATTGTTTGCAGTCTTTACCAATCATGGTATCCTCCCATGAGCACAATACACACAGTCGCCAACTTGTGCCAGGTTGGTGTGAAAGCAAACAAACCCTCCTCTGCACTTAACTTAGTCAAAACATTGTCTGATATTAATTTTGTCAGACAAACAGATGAAACGGCATCAAAAGCAAGCAGCATTTAGTCCTCATGTTCAGCTGAAGTTTTGATTTAGAGCAAAGTTTAGAGCAAAATGGCAGTATTCCTACCCTTTTTGAACCAGTGAAGCCTTGTGTCCAGGTGCAATCTAAAACCTAAAAGGATACAAGTGTTTTGTCTTGATCTGTCTTTATCCCCCAAACAGCAGACCACATTCACGACCGTGTCAGGACAACACTCACACACAAACAGTTACACAGTTACGTTGAGAACAATAACCATTTGACCCGTGTTGTTGACAGCATGTCCATCACTAATAGTAGCGCATGTGGTTGCAATGCATGTCACAATTAGATCAAATGATGATAACAATAACAACAACAACAACAACAACAATAATAATAACTTTATAGACACGTGTAAAATTACGAATAGTACATCAGATTTCATTAGTTTTAAACTTTCAGCTCACCGAAACTGACCTCAGCATATCTCCTTTGCCTGAACAACTGTAGCCCTGAAAGTACACACTGTACAGACATCGGCAGCATCTCACTCAGTGAAATACTGCAGGACACATTTGCCAATTCTTGCCAGTTTTTTTTTTTTTTTTTACAAACAAATCCTTACTGTGTTTTGTTCATTTTTCAACCTCACTTTTTGCTTTCCCTAATGAATGGACACGAAATATGTTTTTTACAGGCTTTGTTGAAAAATCACCTGCTGTAGCCGCCTATATGTTTATCAGTAACCTTGCTGTTGTTTTGTACATATCTTCTTGTTTTAGTGAGTGTAGAAAAGACAAAAAATACACTTGAATAATAAGTAGTTTACAGCAATCATAACCCAAACCAAGTCAGCTTTGGTGTCCCACCAGTCTTTGCTTTTAACAATAAAACAGTGCTGAAATAATGTTGTTTTTGTGCCAAAAAAGAAAAATGCAACATGGCACCTTTAAATGCCTCCCTGACTCATCCAGTTATTGCTTCCAGCAATGAAAAGCAGACACTTCTCGGAAATGTTGGTTACAGATGGCTGTATGTGCCAAATGAGCAGCAGTAAAATTGCAGGTAGATGCCAGCTACAAAAAATATGAAAGAGCTAATGGCCCAAACTTCATAGCTTAGCAGCCTCAGGCTGACAAAGTGATTAACGTCAGTGAGGGCAAACATTTCATCCATTTCCTCACTGAGTTTAACCAGGAGAGAGTGCAGGACAAAGTGGGAGGGATTTTATTAAAGTTAAATCAGATTTCTTTGAACTTTAGTTTTCTATGTGTGTTTTTTGCTGTGTGGCTTTGCATATGGCAATGCTAATCATTTAGTCTATGCTAAGCTTTGCAAATTAGCACAGAGGCTAGTAACTGCAACTCTAGCCTGACTCATGTTAAGGGCTGACTAGCAAATATATGTATGTATGCTAAGATGCTAAACCCATTCTGTAAACTAAAACTTAGCATGATACCAATTTTGTTGTGAACAAGTAGCACTGAGTGCAAAGTGCTAATGGCTTAAGGGCTTCAGTAGTAGCCTCCTAAAGAGCTGCATGAATGCTTACTCTCAGTCTTGTTGTTTGAAAGGATTGCATAGATGTTTAGATGTTTACAGTGATTAATCTACATCTCTCCCTCATCAGTTTTATCACATTTTTATTTATAGCTTACATATTCCTAGCATCGGACAGCATCACCATTTACAGACAACATTATACTTAGATCAGACACAAAGGATATAATTTTTTGCAAATATTTAAGGGAATCATTTCGTACACACACACTCTTGTTAGACATTTTACAGTATAAAGTTACTCAAAACCACTTATAGTGGAGCTAATTAGATAATTTCTTTGGCCTTACAGCACTTGTAACTACTTAAACAACACATTAAAGAATGCTTAGAACTCACTACTTAATTAGTTCTTTGTACGGATATAAATTTGTTAATTTTAAACATACCTAATACTGATTCAACTAATACATGGCCATGCAGACAGGTTTTATCCGTTGTCTGTCTCATGCTCTTAACTCTCCCACACTGTAAACCCAAATTAGTAATCATTACTAAAGCCGCGCATGGTAAGTGATTGCACTGGGATGTCTAGTTTTTACAAAATCAAAAACTAAACAAATCAAGCTCTGTTTACATAAAGTCTTGTGTCCATGATGATCCATTACTAAAGAACTCAAGGTCTTAAAACTAATGTTTACGAGTAATGAACTTAACCAGTACTCGTGTATATCAGTAATCATTACTTATGTTTATCAGTATTTATGAGTATTTATTTCTCATGTTTATTAGTATTTATTACCCATGTTTTTTAGTTAGAATTATTCAATTTAAATTATAATCATAATGTGTATATTACCTATGGTTCCTTACATAAAATTATTATTATTATTACATAAAAAGACAATTAGATTATTTTTTCAACAAATTTATTGCAAAAAATAGTGCAATAGTAACATTTTAAACATTTAAGTGCAGTCTTCAAACTGTAACCAATAAGTAACACTTATTACAGTAAACATGAATATAAAAATAAATGTGAGTAAAGTGCTATGTCAAAACAATTCTGCATTTTACCCTTTCCAATAATGGGTTTTCAAACATTTTCCAAAATTAAGCATTTTTCTAACATTTGGAATCAAGGTGAAATTTTAAATTTTAAGACCTTGTGCAAAGGGGAACATGTTTGCATAACATGAAATGGCTGAGGTGAAGCATTTATAGACAAATTTGTAAAAGCAGATAATTGACATCATTAATCTGGTCAAAAGACTAACATGGAACCCTGGAATGGCTTTGACAGGTAAACAGGTACATTTCCTATTTAGAATAAGCGTCCCTACCTTGTAAATTTTTTTAAATTTGGAAGCCTTAATGATTAGAGACAAAAAAAACAACTAGCATGGTGGCACATAAGAACTGTTTAAAACAAGTAATGAATAGGACAGTTTCTGTGTAACAGTTTAAAGTTTTTCAGTCTGTAAACTTCACCGGCCTCTACATTGCAATGCTTGTTCACATTTTAATTAATTAAGTTTGTATTTTACAGGTAATGTGTTCATCAAGGTGGCTACAAACTGAACTTCAGCAGCATAAACAATAAACCTGTAGCTGCTAAATGACAATCAAAACATCCACCTTTTTCCATCTAACCAAAAATAGAGCACCTGCCCCATTTTATACAAGTAGTTGATTTTTCAGTGTTTGAAGTCTCGGCTTCAACTCAGTGCTTCCCAAAGAAAAAAATACCTGTTGAATGAACTGGAGGGTATTTCTGATTTTTTTGGGGTAGTTTAAATGGAGTCCATATGTGAGCCCAAAGAGGAGACACACAGCTTCTGGCAGGGTCGTCAGCTTTTCCACAACAACTTCACCCTCAATGACGATTTTCAGGCTTGCTGGGTGAAGATCTGACACTGGGGGAGAGACACCTTCAGGATTCACCAACAAGATCCCAACGTCCATTTGCCCAAAGGACTCATCACCATCCTAAAGATAAACAAAACATGATTGCCAGAAATATAACCATAAGTGAATATGTTGTTATTAAGAATAACAAAACAGGAATTGTACGAAATACAATTTATGCTGACATGATAATAACTACTATTTGGTCAAGCATTTTAAAATTTTCTAACATTAAACATTTTTAAATAAATATTGGTCTAAGGACTATTTGAGGGAACTTAAACAAATTAAATTAATTGAATGATAAATTAAGTGATCAATAAGTACAAATATTGCATAGGATCATGTTATTAAAATTAAACTGTCCTATACAAACACTTACAGAGCCTTTCCTTCATCCCTACCTGTCTCACGCACTATCAGGGGTCTAAAATATGAAAACACGTTGGTTTGTCAAAATGAAAAAAAAGAAAAATGCTACGATAACATCTAAACTGACATTGTCAATGTCATACAGCAGAAAAAAAACAAAATCCTTATTTTACAAAATCTAGCTGTCTTACAGCTCTCTACAGAAGCCAACTTATGTCTTTGATCTGCAGATTCTTCACTTGGTAAAAATCCAAGGTATATTAACTATTCTAATAATTTAATATTAGGATTAGATCTTGTTTCAGGGTAGATCAGAACTTAAATTGTTTGCTATTATAATTCATTTAGGTTACGTCAAAATGTAATCTAGCATTATTTTATTTCAATTAGGATTATTTATGGACTGACTGGAGCTACTAACATAGGCTACTTGTCAATTTTGGCTTGTTTAAATTATACAATAAATGTCAAATTATAAAAGTTGCATATCACAAACAAAATGTATACTTACAAAGCTAGATTTGAAGAACTCAGTAGGATTGTCTCCGAGTAAGTGAGGAAGCCCTCTTAGTGTGACTGTTCTTTTTTCAGTGGGATTCAGTGACTGTAAGACATAAAATGGATACAGTACATGATACGTTAAAAGAAAAAGAAAATACAGGCAGACAGAGACACACAGACAGACAATTTGTGCTTTGTTGTTTTGCCCCAATTATAAAGTTTTACCTGCATTTGCTGCAAAAGCTGTGCCAAATGTTCACCCACGTTGCCCCTCTTAGCTCTAAAAATTTCCATAAGACGGGTAGTGTGATCATCAAGGGCAGAATAAAATTCCTGCTGCAGGTCTTTTCCCACAATCCTTTTGAATTCCAGACAAATCTTTAAAAAAAAAAGGTAAAGAAATTAGTGTGTTGTACAACTGGAGAGAAAATGACGATACAGAATAGTTATGCATACCTGCTCATTGGTAAAGAGTGCAGGCCAGCGCGTCATCAGAAGGCTTACTGGTGGTTCCGTCTCCACAACTTCTTTCCTCCTTAAGGCAAATGTTAGGTCCATATTTTGTTTTATTAATCTTCCATTTGGCGTTTTTTTTTTCATCTCGTCCTCCATTTCGGTGCGTGCTTGTTCAAGCCTCGTCTCATTAAACCCCTCCGGAAAATTGGGCAGAAAGTTGAGTTCTCCCTTTTTTGGTTTCTTTATTTGCTTATTGACAGAGTCACCTTGGGTGTGGCGCCCCCGTTTGCCAGCATTTACAGTCACATCTCGACATCCAGATCTGCTTCTCTTTCTTCTATAATTGGCCATTTTGCAAGTTATGCTGTTCCTCCATCCAGAGCAACCACTTACTGAACCACTCTCCCTAAGACAAGGGTGTTTGCTAATTAGGGATTTGGCTACGCTTTCATACTGTTGATTGGTCGGGTAAGCTGTGTAGCCATACATGTGTTCAGCTATCTTTTCCAGCATTTCATGCTTCATGTCTTTTGGGACTTTTTTTAAGACAGAACCATCCTGAAGATGTTTCAGATCAGCTTGTCTAAGACGATACTCCACATCTACTGAAAAATTTGGGATGTCAAATATCAAAGGCCATGGTTCTTGCCGTTCCATTGGAGATCCCAAAAGAATCTCTGTATCTGCAGAACTGTGACAGTCCTCACTCACAGCACCACTCCCTATTGGAGAAAGTTCTAACAGGGGGATTATTTTTACAGTGGGTTTGTCTGGAAGGTCACTGACATCAGTTAGATTGCAAAGTTCATAATTGAACTCTGGGTCTTGAAACTGAAGATCAAATGAGTACTGCAATCCAAGGGAGACTTGTAACTTGCTCTTTAAATCTTCAATAGTTGTGGGTCTGGTTTCCAGCGTCAGTTTTCTTATATCTGCTTCACAAAAGATGACCCTCATGGTCATTTTCTCAGGTGCCGCCATCTAGAAGAAAGAAGTCACATCAGGTTTTGTATTATGTATGCAAGGAGAACTCTTAAGTTGTATGTTTCAAGACAATGTAACGCCTGAGTGTTATAATTTGACTGTCTCCATATCTGTATGACGAAAGGGGAAAAGCGTCATTCAAATGTTTTAGTTCCACTACACTAAAACGGTTTTCTTCACAAAGCTCAAAACATCGTAGATGTTCATGATACCATGAGGTCATGTTGCTGCAAAGAAACATTAGCTCTGAGTTTACGACAATAATCTCCTTTATCTGTTTAAAATCAGGCAACGCTGAACATGAACCTGCAGATACAATCATGCCGGCAGTATACTGAATTCCATCTGCAAAAGCAGTAGATACAGTAAGGACAGTGGTTAGTCCTGGGACCTTTTGACCAAGGGTGGTCTGCACATTTTCTGGGTAAGAGGTTATCATTGATGTGGTAACCTTGCTTATCTCAAGTGCCGGTCTGAAAAATGAACTTCCATTTAAATAGTATGCCATTAACTTTTGATGCTTGAGTGACATAGTCAGAGCTACATTTTTGTAGTTTTGGGCAGTACGGATAACTTTTTTGAAGAATTTGTGTTTGCCTTCAAAGCGCATTGTCCAGACGTGGGAAAGAGGACCAAAAGCCATAATGAGGTCAGGGTAATGTTCTATGAAGTGATGCTTTGGGCGCAACCTGTATTGTGGGAAAGTATCTTGTAAAAGTTGCCGGTGTTCTGACAATTTGTATCGTAGAATGTCGACTGATTCTACTGTGTGGTTTGTGGCTAAAGCAAGTTCAACTATGTCTTTGAGGAGTAGGAGTATTTCCCAGGCATCCTCACCCTCTGGCACCTTGTGACCGATGAGTAAGGGTAGCAACCTTATGAGGGCCCAGTTTTCATGGGCATTTCCTCCTATGGTCCCTTTTGCCTGAAAGCCTGGTGTAATGGGTTGAGGCTGGTCAGTCTTATCATAAGAACTGTATGGAAAGGTCTTGATTGCATTATTAAGGGCCTCCAATGTGAAAAATTTCCTGGAAATCAAGTGTGACAAGCAAAGAGACAACTCTACAGGCACAACACCTTCAAGAAGATCGTGCAGTACATCAGGGGGGTAGCCATTAATAGCATGAAAATGAGACAGGGACTCAGTCAGCACACACATTTTTTTTACTCCATAATCTTTTGCTAAAGTGGGATCTTGCTGGACTGCCTGTACTTGCTGGTTGTACATTTGTGTATTTCTTGGTGTGAATGAGCCTGGACATACCTCTTTTTCCTGGATCTCGTGTTTGGATGCCATGCAAAATCGACAGAATCGCTCAACCCCAAAGCTCTCGAAGAATCCTGCCAGTGAATGAGAAGCCAAGTTATCTGCAGCCACATATAGGACAGTACCTTTGACAAATGACCCCAACTTGTCAACATAGACACCTTGTTGCTCCAAATATTTTAGGTCTTTCAACAGTGGTTCAAGAACTTTTTCATAACCATGTTCTTTCACATGTGCAGCTTTGCACAAAAGCGCTAGCTGGATGGAGTGCAATGTGGATCGGTCCTTGGAAGGGAGATTGGCAATGACCCAGTAAACTGCAGTCATTTTATGTTTTTTCTTGGATGTGCCCAAAGGATTTGAAACTTCAAAATCGTCAATATACAATCCAAGTGAAATTTTGAAACCATCTCCTTGAAACATCTCATTTTTAGTGTAGTGTGAGCCATCTCTGTATGTTAAGTACTCATGAGGTAGTGAGTGTGGGACCTCTAAAGCCTTGTTAATAATATCAGTCTTGTTTAGCATTGCCTGTAGCATTGCATTTAGAGGTACATATACAGCACTGTCTTTTTTAAATCTGTCAATAATGAACTCCACTGGCTGCACAACAGGAAAGGTTCTATTCTGATATGTTTCTCTCCTCTTATTTGTTGATAGAGAACCACCTTTCCCACAAAATCTTCCTATGGCATTAGTGTTTGTGATGGCAGTCACCAACTGGCCAACCATGACATTGTCTACCATGTGTTGTTTTAAAATGTCATTTACAGACTTGTGTAACAGTGGTTCAGACAATGCATTTATCTGTACAAGTTGTTCAATGACTTCTTGTATTGATCGCTGGGGAATATGTAGGATAGTTTCCATTTTTAAAAATAGCAGGGCCAAATTCTCTTCAAGCTGTTTCTCTAGATCATTATGGTCATCATTGGGATCCTCATCATCACCCTCACTATCCTCAATGGTTGCATCATTTAACATATTGTCTCCTATGTTTACATTATCGTTATTACTAGAGATAATTTCAGCCTTGAACATCCTCCAGTTATGCTCTTTGTGTTCTCTGCTCTTGTGGGCATTGAATGTGGAATACACATTGCTTACAAAATTGCATCCATTAAATGGACAAATAACTTTGTGATGAACTTTAAGATGTGTACTTCGAAGGTGTTTGAAAAACACATCATCTGTACAGGTTGCCACAAAATCGCACAGTTGACATGAAAATTGTACAGGCTCTTGAGGTTGGGCTGCACAATCCTTATGGATTCTCGACAAGTGAGTGTTTAGTGAATTGATCGAATTAAATGTACAGGGACAATCTTTGTACAAACATGGAAAGGGAACTGTTCTACTGTAACCTCCATGTTTTAGTCTGTAGTGTCTTAGCAAGTAACCCCTCTTATCACAGTTGAACTCACAGTATTTACAGCTCCACAGCATGTTGGATAGCCACCTGTAAAACAGACAATATGTTTTAGCCTTTAATTCCAACCTAAGTAAAAAGTAGAAAGTACAGATACCTGCTTCAAAATGTAGAAGTAAAAGTAGTTTTTTTAATCATAAAATTTAAATAAAGTGAAAGTACCCTAGATTTGTACTTTTTACTTAGTTACTTTCCATCACTGGCTAGGATATACTTACAAAAACCGAATGAACCAAGAAGCGTTTAGCATGAACGCGTCAGTTATTTAGATTTTCCTCTCACACACTCACAGTTTTATCAAGACCTGGATAGTAAACCGGGCGCCAAAGCCCATGCACTTTATGATGACAAGTGATTTTAAAAACAACCTTATTGTAGAAAAGAAATTAAACGCCAATATATATATATTTGCTAAAGTAGCGACCAAACCAAATGTTACGGTTAGGAGGGAAAAAAACAATTGAACGAACACAGCTAAACCACCAAGCAAAATTCACGGCAACAGCGCCAGGAATTATTGTAATGCTACAGGACCAACATCCCTCGGTTTGCATGTCCACTGTCGGAGTTACGAAAAAAATTCAAGCATGTGGTAAATTATTTATTCTGTACGCAACAGAAAGCTAACTTACCAATTGCTACCTCTTAGCATTAGCTGATATATGTTCGCGGCAGTTAGCCAGCCTTACGTTCTCTGCAAGCATTAAATACTGATTAATTCAGTCCCAAAAGAGTAACAATAAGGAACTCCCATATAAGATGGACTAGCTTTAATGTAGGGCTAAATGACGCAGTTGACATTGCGGCGAAATATTATAGCTAACATTAACATTAGCTTGACAAAAATGTGATTTTACTCAGCATGTAGAAACATTATGCTGCTAACGGAACCAAATTTGTGCACTTACCATACGTTGACAAACTCTTATGCATCAACCAGACTGACGCTCACTCCCCCACTTCATCACATAAGCAAATTGCTCCAGCGATCAGCAGCCGACATGTGTTTTGGGCTTACCGGTTTTCGCTGGTCGTCAAGCCCCTCCCCCTAAACCGGTAAAAACATGTACACGTGAGGTGTATCCACTCAGAGGCATTAGTACAGCAAATACTTGTTTTAAGAAGTTTACAATTTACATGTTGTTTAGTAATGGTCCCGCCTTTTGCAAAATAATGAAAACATTAGTAATAATAGCTTGACTTAATGTGTAACAGAAAGTTTGGGTTTACAGTGCAAGAATTAGAGTTGATGGCTAATTGGAGGTGACAGCAGAGAATCAAAATAGACAGAAATAGTTGCTGGTCATGACTAACACCTCATTCATTTTTAAGCAAGATGAAATAGTGTGTTGGTTGCAGGGTCATTTGAATGAGGGAAACTGTACAGCAGCTACTCTGCATGAATGTGGGTTAGTTCTTAAAGAAGTTGAGACAAGGTAATAGGCAGGATGTTTGAAAACAGATTTAAATGAATGTCAAGTCAGGACTGTGGGAAGCAATAAATCAGAATCTATGTTTTTGCTTAAAGGAAGAACTGTAGAAATTGTTCTGATCCCAAAAACAGTCAAAATACATTCTGAAGGCAGATACGAGACTGCTTCAATGCTAATTTAACTTAAATTGCAGTAGTACGTTCAATAAATTTCCTCATCTACAAAACAGTACTGTGTCCAACTCATCACACACAGTGTTTTTAACTGAGAAGCCTATCAGCACCTTCTGTGCTTGTGTTACCACGGTGAATGATGATGAAACAGGAGGCCTGTTGCCATGACAAGACTGCTTGTCACAGAGTGCATCTAAAACTCCCTAATCCCCTCCTTTTTATGTATATATGCATATGCAGAAAAGCAAATGTAAATACAAACATGAGCCAAAAGATACATAACTGATTTAAATAGCTATCTTTTATCTGTTATTGGTTGTTAATTCATATAATGTGTTTTTCAGGCAAGACTCAATATTATGAGTCAGCAGTTTGTTTGGATCCTCACTGGCATGGCTTATTCTAACCAAAAGCAAAATGTTTGTGATACTGTTTGCAAAGACTGATTAATCAAAAAAAAAATCTTACATTTATGACAGTAATTTAAGTGAATAACTCTTTGCCATCTAAAAGAGATAAGTGTCTTCTTTTCTAGTTTGGAAAGACCTAATAAGGTGGCAGAAGAAAAGTAGACATAGTAATATGAATCACTGTGACTCTGATGTCACCAATTAGCAACTGATGTGTTTGGTCCACAAGTTTATTTATGCTACATGCTTTCATAATGAGAACAAGATGTTCATTTTTAAGACTGATGAAGGAATGATGCATGATAATCTACTAAAATTTGTCTTTCAACACAAGTCACAAGAGCGTATGAATTTTAAAAGGGCCGGCAGGTCATTTCAGGCTGTTTTAAATGTCAGTGTTAAATCATTATAAACGCTAGAGTCTCAGATTTAACATCACACAGTGAAGCTGAACATTTTAATTGACGTGCAGTGATGGTGTGGCAGATGTATTTGACTTTACTTTGCCACCTTTAAACACTTATGTATCCCTTTGAGCTGCCTTTGTAATGATGTGTTGCATTGTTTTGGACTTTATTTGCTGTTTTTGCCGCTCATGATTACACGGCTGCGTCACAGAGAAAAGACTCCACAGAATGACACACTCAAAGTGGATGAGTTTGCTTTGTTGTGAACACAAAATGTTCAAATGTCGAATGTTTATTCCATCTTACTCTGCTTTAATAAAAAAAACATGATATTAGTTAGTGTTTGACAATAGACCATGTCATGCTTATGTGTGTATTGGTTTCCCACTCATGGAAGTGCCTGAGGTGTTTCTTACTGTGTGTGTGTCTCAGTGTGATTATGCAGAACAGACTCCACAGATCTCATTATCAAACGGTGGGGAAGTGCATCATGGTGTGGAGCAGCACAGGAAGAGAAAAGCCCTCAAAAACACAATACTGTTGGCCATACTCTCTTGTCTTTAAATGTATACAGTGCCACACAAGTACATGTAAAAAAGGAAAAAATGTGTAATAAATGCCCACAAACAGCTGTTAATTATCTCCCTCCCTTTCTCATTTTCCCTTTTTCTGTCTAAACTTCTCTACATGCTGAAAATATAATGTCACTCGAGTTACATCTGAATCAGCACCTCTTAAAGGTCAAACAGAGAGAGAGAGAAAGCAAAAAAAAGAGAGAGAGAGCGAGACCTATATACTGAATGCACTAAAAATGAGGTGTGAATTATCTATCTCATATAACACACATATCTGTTCTCTACTTCAGTTAAACTTTAAGAGAATTGTTTGGTGCAACTGGACACAAAGTGACCGTTAATTTTGAAGGGAAATCACATACAGTATGTCTTGACATCTTTACTTGATTGTGCGTGTTAATGTATGATTCATTGTTCTCCGATGGCCTGTGTTTTTAATGCTGGCCTGCAAATTAGATTTCAGCTTAAATAAAAAGAAAGTCAAAGTTTCAGACTCAGAGTACCTCAGGGCAGTGATCTTTAGACACTTTTAAAACTTGTTAATAACGCAACAAGTAAAATCTTCTCAATCAGACCACAAGAATTTTCTTAAAAACTAAGAAAGGAGAACCTGCAGTATTTTGAGTATTTTCAAGAAAAAAAATCTGGCTGCATAGCATTTCATTGCAACATTTTTCTCAATGTCTCTTTTACAAAATGCCTTCTGGACTTTCCTTGAGTTAGCCGAACTGTTTAGCCTTTTTATTTCAGCAAAGAAATATTTATGCGGTATCTGCAGCACAAAAGCAAAATACTCCCAGGCTATGGTGTCATGG
>JAUZTA010000006.1:18456914-18467128 GCA_034780835.1 Ctenochaetus striatus | reverse complement strand
CAAATTTTGTGGAGGAGCTCTCCCTTCCTTTTACTCTGGACCTCGTATTGCTTGCAAAGATGCAAAGCAAAAGCAACTTTACTAACTGACAGAACATATATATTTTGTGCATTTGAAAAACTTCCATTTTGATCCACACGGCTTTGTGACGATAGTAAAATAAAGCGAGCAATAAATATAAAATATTTTTTGATGCCTTAGTTTAGGTCATACAAACATGCAATTTTGCTTCATTGCATCATTCTTAAATAAAATATTTTGCTTAAAAATATCAGCAGGTATAGATCAGGAATTGTGTGATCCAAATATACAAAACAAGCCTGAGAATCTGACAATTTTAAATGCCAACTTCAGAGACTCGACATGCACATCATGTAAACAGTCAAAAAACAGATGCCCAAACCTTTCACTTGAGTGCAAATAGTCAAGTAAAAGTATCCTATTAGAAGAAAACTCATACTCCAAATCCTTTTTATCCAAAGGTAACTAAAGAATTAGCATGTATTTAAAGTACAAAAAATTAAATACATACCATTTTTTCTGAGTGGCCCATTTTAGAACCATTATAAAACAGCTCAAACCACATGATCTTATAGTAAGCGCTGTTATAATATTGATGTTAACATCTAATTCTGTCACATAATTCTCCCAAATCTTTCTGGCTTCTCTTATATGAAGAACAAATAATGAGGTCAACAGGCAGGAAGCAGTTTATTAATATAAAAAAGTTGCTAAATAATCTGTTGGACAAAAGTATGAAAAAACTGAAAACTATAATGACAAGTGTGATGATGCCACTAGTTTCAAAAATGATATCCAGACTTTAAATCACTCAAATACTCAAACACACACAAAAAAGGTCCCAATGGATAACTTGCCCCTTTAAAAAGAGCAAATTCTTTCTTCACAGCCATCAGTGAAAATCAAAAAAACTCTTCTCAGCTGCTTTAAGTGTCTTATCTCATTCTTTGTACTTATCTTACCCCGATGGCAGTCAGGATGGGGACTTGGTAGATCCACTTAATGTTTCCAGCACTTAATTCCCAACACCTGAAGGAGACACAAGGACATAAGAGAGGGTGAAGGCAGGAGTGAAGAAGAGAGTGGGTTTTGTATTTTAAAAGGCATACCAAAGGTATTGAAAACCTGTTTGGTCCCAAACAGATAAGAGTGTGAAAAGAATAATAGAGGTTAGAAATTAGATTTTGGTCAGAATGGGTATACCTTTGGTTGGAAATTCTTAAAAAAAAAAAAGGAAAAGAAAGAAAAAGCAATAAAAAAATTAAAGAGTGACAACCAAAATAACAACATCAGAGTGGGGTGTACTTATTTACAAAGCTTAAAAGTTTTAAAACTTAAAAAGTAAAATGCAGAATCAAGACTTAGATAGTGATCGAAGAAAGATTTTCACATATACTGTCGTCTATTGTGTGTATATTTGTATTTTGTGGCTTATTTTCTGTTTTCAGTTCTCTGAAGATTTTTTCTTTCATTCTTTTCATATTTTAATCTTTGTACCTCTATTTATTCTAGACTTTTGATGCTCTCTCCTTTTCATTTTCCATCTTTGAACATGGCTTTTTTTCTTTATTGTTTCACAAAATTTATCATCAAAGTCAAACTGGTTCTCTGCATTTAAAGTCTCCACAAGCAGCAGAGGGAAGCCACCGCACAGCGTTCAGGGACCAGATCAGCCTTTTTCAGTCTGTTCATATTTTGTGTTTCAGGTTTTCAATTTTACTTTGTATTTACAAATGACTTTTTCATGACAAAATCACTCAGTCATTTTCAAAGCCTGCTTCCCCTGTCGTGTAATTAAAGCTTTCTACTATTTCTCATACATTTTATTTTCTCTTTTACTTTTCTGTGGCTGCCATCATTTTATATAGGTCATTGCATCAGATACGTTCCATTCCATGTGTACCATCTGAGTGAAAAATGATTCGCATACTCACAGGGCTAATTTATCAGTATGTGACACTAAAAATTGTGAAGGATTCTGGATAAATTTTAAACTTAAAAATAAACTTCAAAGGAAACTTTGATCTTTACACAAACACAGCTGACATACAGCCTTTTACACTGTGGGTGTTTCCGGGGATTACACAGACATAATTATGCAGTTCTATCAGAAACACTGATCAGGCTTCAAGCTTGTCAGTGTGTGTGCACTTTGCATGTTATGCATTCATGGTCTTCAAACACATCCCACTGTAATTTGATGGAAATTACCTCAAAGTGTGAGCACATCAACTACATAGACAACCTAAACTTTTATAGATTCTTTCCAAATGTTCAGGTGAAAAGTCAAAACTGATGCAAAACTGAGAGAAAGAAGATATGTCAGCTTTAAAAATCTCTACCAGACTGCTGTAGAGATTAACCAACGAAAACACAGCTCTGTCTCTCTCAGGTGTGAATAGAATGAATAGATCACAAATAAACAGATTTTATCTCCAGGACTCTTGGAAAAGTTCTTTTTTTCTAAAGCTGCTGTTCATTCTGTCAAGGTTTAACAATAGAGTCAGACTGAGAGTGAACACCCTGAACAGGTCATGGCATTACCACACACGCCCTAAAAGTCACAACAGAGAGCAATTTAGGACTTCTGACTCTGAGAAGTGCTCTAATACAGGGTCCAAGCCTACAGCTGTCCTCCTGCGAGAACAGAGTGTACTAAGTGAACCTGTGGTCCAGTTTTTAAATCAAAGTTTGGTGTGACAAAGTTCACACCTCCTTCTAGTCTCCTTCTTTAATGATCAGGTAAAGCTTAACCTTAAAAGCCTTTGAATTTTGTTGGGTTATCATTTAGTTTCTCCACTCTTTAAAGAAAACACCATCTTGAAGGTTGAAGGGACTTTGTTTTACATCTGAAAGGTAAAAGGGAGTCCAACCCCTGAAGATGCTGAGAATGTTGAATGTTGTTTCACTTCCATTTTGCCTCTTCTCTGCATTTATTTATTTGGTAAAGGTCAGTTTATGTGTATTTTTGTCTGTTAAATGACAGTTTAATTAATAAACTATGTTGTCCTAATAAAATCTCACTGCACTTTGTTGCAATTGAAGTAAAGAAAATACACATTATTACATTATAGTGTGTTACATCATGCCAAATGTGATTTACCCAACCACCCTCTCATTTTAACAGTCATTTAACACATTCATCCTCCAGGGAAAAGACACTTTGCATAAGTCACATAATGGAAAATTTAATGAAACAAGAATATCCAACTTAATCACCAAAATAAATTTTGCTGTATTTATTCTGGTTGATATCTAGATTGAGCTGATGACCTTGTCTAGAGGAAAGTTTCAGCAGTTCTACAAGATTGGTGCAAGTGCCTAATAAAGCCTTCCCCAAAATGTGAAGAAAAAGCTGATATTTTTTGAACAGGAAGCAGAAATTTCCAACATTGGCTTTTAACCCCTTGCAGCTTAAACCAAAGATCTCTGGTGGTTAAATTACAGGAAGTAATTTCACCAGAGATCTTGTTCCAGTGTGTTTGTGACCTGTGTGAATCAGTACAACAGATTTATTCAATCTCTGAACAACAGTGAAGCAAATACTGAATGTAATGAGAGGTTACAGAGGTCATGTTTGGTTGGATAAAAGCTTTACATCAGAATTTAGGACAATCACTCCCCAACTCAGCAGTCAGTTTCTCTTATGGTTTCCCTGCATGATTTGACCTTTTTTTAGCTCCTCTCCAAAATGAGAGAAATTCTTAATGCTGCAGCTTACAACAATAAATTTATGCCGTGGGAACAGTTTGGAGAACATCCCATTCTGTTTCACAGGACAATATCCACATCCACCAAGTGAAATCCATAAAGAGAAGCTTTTCTGAGTTTGCACAGGCAAGTTTTGGTCTGACAACCAGAGCCCTGAACTACAGCTCATCCAGAACCACTGAGAAATCCGACTGCAAGCCAGGACTTATTGCAAGCTAAGCTCACAATGGGATTCAGATCAAATCCCTGCAGCAGGGTTCTGGAATCATGTGGGAAGCCTTCCCGGGAGAGTGGAAGCTGTTCCAGTTAAAGATTAACATCCATGGTTTGGTGATGAGATGTTTAACAATCTCATGGGTATCACTGTCGCTGTCAGAAACAGCCACTGACATGACAGCAGCTTTTAAATGAGAAGCTTCTTTTATAAACACAAATCATTTTTTTTTTAAATCGTCAAATTATGCATGATTAGTTGCATTTAACTGAGTCAAATGTCACCTCAATTAAGCTCTAATCATACCAGCTGGGAATCCTCTTTATGTCTCCATCCAGGTTAACCCTTTAGAGGAGTGGACCTTATTCTAACTTCTTGGTATTTTCTGACCTATTTGGTGTTTAACAGGACCGTTTGAATGCAGTGTGACTTGTTCTCTCACCTCGCGTCTGCCAGCGTTGCCCTGACGATCGCCCACACGGCCACAAAAACAGCAGGAACACCTGAAATAATGCAAAACAAACGATGAGCTGTGATCAAGTCATAAATGTTGCTTACCTGATTCATTTTCATGAGCACATTTTAGATTTTAATTCCTGTGCATTACATTAGGGTGTTAAGGGTGACATTTGATCAGGCATCCTAAATTAACGGCTACACTTTTAAAGTCACGCAACCAATTTCAGTGGTGGTGTCATGTTTTTTGCAGCTTGTGATCAGAGCTGTCAGCGCTGTTATCACTGTTGTTTGACAGCTTTTGGTTGAGGATCTTTCAAACCTCTAGGTACAGTTAGCCTACTTGCAAGCCCGCCGACAGGGGGGGACAAACGGATCTGTTGTCCCGGGCCCAGGGTAAAGGGGGGCCCAATTTTTGAAAATAGGCCTATTTGTGGAAAAGATATATAATATCTGAGTTATATAAAAGCTTTTATTTGTTTTCTTCCTAATCGTCCTTGAAATAGTTGTCAAGAACCCCCCCACGCCAAACACAAAAATGGTTTGGCCACTGATCAAACTTTGATGTTGTCATTCGATTTGAAGTTCAGTCTGCTCAAAATGTCCGGTCAGCACAAGTCCGGTGCTCAGAGAAGAAAAGAAGAGAAGAAGAAAATAGAGGCCTTAAAGATTTACTCAATAAATATTTAAAAAAGGTGGTGACGGTGAAGTCAACGTAGCGTGAGGTAAGAAACAGCACAGCTAACGTTTAGCAGCCTTGTAACATAGCCGGGCAGCTCTAATGCTAACATTCATTCAAGTATAAAAGCCTGACACAACACGTTATCTTTGACAGAAACAGTTGAGTTTGGTAGCTCCATCAGAGAGGATAAGACAGAGAGGAGAGATCCAGCTGCAGTCAGGTGACAGAGAGAGTGATGCAGAAGGGCTCGTTGCCCTGGAGCAGAGGGTCAGAGCCAGGCTACCGGTGAGAAAGAGGGAAGTCACGGTGGAGCAGGAGGGGGCCCTAATTTTAGCGATCCTGCATTACGGCCAACAAAATGACCGACTCTGACAGAGTGAACGTGGTACGTGTGATGGCAGCAGAGCAAGAGGAAGAGCAAGGGAAAAGGAGAGATCGCTGGGGGGGGGGGGGATAATCAGATTATCTTGTCCCGGGCCCAGGCATAATTGTCAGCTGGCCTTCCTACTTGTAATAGCTTTCTTTTTCACCTCTGATTGGCCAAAGTTGCTTTAGGTTTTGGGTCTCATCCCAGTCTGTTAATTTGCCCTGCTCTCAAAAGCACGTATGTTGTGTTTATGAATGTCTATATAGGCTAAATGGAGATTTATTCAAAACAACTTGAGTGGACAGAAATTCATTGAAGAACGAAAGAGGAAAAAAATCCCATCTGAAAAACACCAATGCACGTGTGGACTGGGCCAAAGTGGGCCACACATCTGCACTGCTAGCCTGTGGAAAAACCCATGTTCAATCTTACAGTTTGTAGAGAAAAATCTAAAAGCTTTAAAGCCTTTATGAAGAAAAGAAACACAGCTTCCTAAAGAAACTTCAATAACACCATCAGTTTCACTGGGTTGACAATGCTTCCACCTTTAATCTAATTTTAAATTAGTTTATTTATAAAAAATACATTTTACCAGATTATCATGATAGATTTGATACAACTTAATGCATCAATTTAGGCACCACTGTGTAGAGACCCACTCCTTTTTTAAATCACTTGTAAACATGTAACTACATTTAAATTTGCTTATCTGAGATCCTGAATCAATCTAGTTAACACTGTAAGAAAGTCAAAGCACATAGTATCAAAGAGCAAATTTGGAAATAATCATAAAACTGGTGTTGGAGACAGAACTCAACCAGAGAAAATTAAACCCATTTATATGAGACTGAAAAAGGTGGAGAAATGCTGTAATCATAGGAGCCAATAAGACAGTGTGACACATTGAAATTCAAACCTTTAAAGTGACAGATTGCCGAGATCGTCAGCAGTGACATTTGCAGTGCAAACATTCTGCTCTACTGTCACGAGACCAACAGACCCTCTGAGTCAGCAGCTGTTAATGCACCCTAAGGCACCTTCCTAATTTAAGGTGGTCAGCTGAATTCAAATTTTCTAATCATGCATCTGCTAAGAATTCAGGTCATCATCCAGGCAATGTGATTTAGACCTTGCCATTAGTAAGGAAACGACCTATATGTCCTCCAGAGCAAAGATTTTTAAGCAGAAATCATTGCATGGAAGAGTAACTGTGCACAACCAGAACATGTTCTCTTAACTTTCAATAAACATTTTTCCATATTTAACCATATTTTAACTGAATTGTTTATCTTAACTGAGGGAAAATCACTGGAGTGTGACACTGACAGACAGCTAACCGAGGTCAAGAGTATGAATTATTTAAAAGAAAGAATAAAGGGAGCAACTGTTTCGCATATTCATGTCTTGACATAATTTTCTTTGCCAGTGTTTAGGGTTTTTATATTAGGTCAATTTTACAGAGCTTGACTAATCATTAAAAATGGTCTCAAGAACATAAGCTTTGCTCAGTGTTAGCAGGGTCTGCAACCAGATTACATTTAAAGAGGGTATTTATAAAGGTAGATATTTGCATTCAGGGTGTTCTTTTTCCTAAATCTGTCACAGCAGTTTTGTACCTTAACCCAAAAGAGGCTAAAAACTCAAATTAAAACATCTTTTTGTTTAAAAATGAAAGTCACCACTAGTTCTTGACTTTGAAGAGGACTTGAACTGCAGTCACCCAGGTAAAGACCCAGTGTTTGATCCTGCTGACTTTCAAGACGTCCTCATACTGTGGACTTTATCCACAAATTATCAATAAGTTATAGAAAAAATAAGATCCTAATAAACAAAGGAAAGTTGAAGCCAACATTTATAACTCTAATTAAGCTCCAACACAATGCTCTATGCATTAATTAATGGCAGTTGCTGTTGGAAAGCAGATGCCTGAAGCCAAAAATGCTGTTTGCACCCAAACTATAATTGTTCCCCAAACCTAACCACCATCATCTAGTCAGTCACATGGGTGCAAATAGGCACTCCTTTTAAAAATAATTACAAAAGGAAATGATTTTAAGATATTAAAAAGTTGAGAATAAATTAGGCTACCTGTGCATTATTGGCGCCTCCTCTAATTGGTTACAGTTGCAGCACGACTGTAAGTGTCCTGCTCATGAATTGAGTATATTTTGCATATTTGTACCCCCCAAAGCTGATATCATTTGGATGCTATGGAAGAAAAGAGATATGTGTATTTTGCCTTCTTACCCCATCCGATGAGTGTGAAACCCCAGAGGTATTTGGAGTCTGATCTGAAGGCCATGAAGATGAGACTGTGGAGGTAGAGGCCTTCTACCAGGATCCAGTAGTAGTTGGTGGCCAGAAAATAGATGAAGAACAGCACTGTCACCTTGCAGCCGATCTGATAACAAAACATTAACACTTTAATGACATCCTGTTTGTACCTGCTTATTTTTGTGCCTGTGTATGAAACATCACTGTGATCGCAGCATGTCACATTAGCTCTTTTACATCACAAGTAAAATGGCTGAAGCTGGTATTGTTCTGACTTCCTGGTAGCATCTTTTATGTGTTTGTTTATGTGCTTCAGTCTCCTCTGTGTGTGGGTTGTTGATCTCTGTCTCTCTGCTGTGATGCCTGTGTGTGAGTGTGTGACGGGCAGCAGGTGAGCTTGGCTGATAGCCTGAGTAAATAATTGACTCTGTGTGTGTGTGTGTGTGTGTGTACATTGCTCCGGGGAGCTGATTGGTTCCAGCCTCCAAGTTCGTGGTTTAAAAGGCTGATTTCCTCCAGCTCCTGTGGGTTCTCCTCTCACAACTGCCAGCAGGACTGCCAGCCAGAGATGTTTTGTGTGAAATGTTTTTTAAATAGTGGCAAATTGTTTGTTGTCATTGCTTCTTTAGAGCTGAGGAAAGAGGAGTCTCTCTTTCTTTTTATTTTGAAAGCTGTGGCAGTGTTTTCACCTGGGCCCAGTTTCCCAATGGGAAATTTGTTGTGGGGCTGAACTGTCAAAAAGTAACTCCAGCTTTTAAGAGCTTTGATGATGAGCAAATTTTAATTAAAAGGAGCCACGACTTTGAGATTTAATACGTCTTGCTCTCTGTATGCAAGCCTGCAGAGGTCAAACCAGGCGATACTTCATCACACACCCAGCGGTTTCTTTAAATATTTATCTGTCATGACGGCAGGGCTGCTCTCCTCGCATCCCTTGGATTAAATTGGAGAAAGTTTTCCTTGCAAATGAAAAACCTTTCAAATATCATGTTATCTTGAGAATTCAGCCATAAATTCGTGAACATAGTGGCAAAAGCAACTATGTGGGTAATTTCTTGTTGATTATGTTTCATTAAGAAGACAGAGATAATTAAAAGCATCCCTAATGTTTCACAGTGCTAATTAAAGCATCAGAAATAAGTGAAAAAATATTTTAAAAAACACAGGGTTTTCTAAACAGAAACCAACGCAATGTTTCATGTTAACACTCCTCACGCATTTGTACTTTACAACTGTCATTTATTATACTCCTAAATTCCTTAAAACTGGGCATAGATATGCTTGCACACTGCTGTTATCCATCAAATCAGTTTCAGTCTCTTCATTAAATACTTTGCACACTTATGCATGAATTAATAAAGCTGTGCATTTGAGTGTAATTGCAGCAGTAATTGCATCCAGGTTCCTTATCACTGGCCAAAGATAGGGTTTCATATAGTCAGGCAATGACCTCTAATGCATTTTGCACATTGTGAACAAGTAATGAATGAGCAAAATAAATCAATGAGAAATAAATTTGGGCTGTCGAAGTTAACGCGTTAATAACACATTAACGCAAACTCCTTTTAACGGCACTAATTCTTTTAACGCGCGATTAATGCACGCACGGTCTGTGCCTTGCCAGCTCCCGTAGTTTCAGGAGGTGGCGCTAAAATAACATTGCAAACGGTTACAAAGCAGAAATGGATACAGAAAAGGGACTTTTAAACAGAAAGTTTAGCTTTAAAGTTTTACCTAATGGTTCTTTGAACAAAACAAAAGTAATTTGTATTTATTGTAAATGAAAAAGGGCAGGGTAAAAAAATCTAGGATCTAATGCGATTAATCGCGATTAAAAATTTTAATCGACTGACAGCCCTAAAATAAATATATGCGTGCATAAGTAGGTTACATCATATTAAGAGTACCGGTAAGCTTTAATTATACTGAAATTGAATGTTTGACTTGTGCAATAGCCACAAGTATTTAAGTATTTATTTATTTATTGCTTTTATACAGCCAGCATTGATAATAAGGTGGATATTTTCTTTGACAGGGATTTAACTTTTGGGGATCAAGACCTGCTTAGTCACAGTTTCAACACTAATGTGTGCAGCCAAAGACAGAGACAGATCCAGAAAAACATTAATGTTCATGGTTTTTAAATTAGAACAGCTCACACAAACTCACCCACCACTCAGGCACAAAGCAGCAAAGGATTTTTTAACTTTTTATTTTTTTTTAAAAAAAGGAAGGGTTTGATGCCTTCAGTTAATCTAAGTGCCTGCATTACATAAATTGTCGGGAAGACAAATATACCAACATATGAGCCTAAACAGCACACAATGACATCATGTGGAATTTGAGTATATAGTCAAGATTTTATTCAGTCCCTTCAGGAATTCGCGATGTTGCAATTGCAACAATTAACACAAATTCAACCAATCTCTGTGAATTCTGCGCGACCTTGCAATTTTGTCCAATCACCGCAACTTTTCCGCAATTTTGGC
>JAUZTA010000006.1:18364629-18378074 GCA_034780835.1 Ctenochaetus striatus | reverse complement strand
TTTTTTTTTTTTTTTTTTTAGTGACAAGTGTTCTTCAGTACTCTACTTCTAACTCCTCTGTACCTGCTGCTTTCTTTTTCAACTTTTAACAGATTTAATCAATTAATTTCATCAACACTTTTTTCTTTTCCTATTGTTCATTTTCTAGTTAAAGTAAGAAAAGAAACTTGTTGTGAAAATGTAACATTAAATCTGGACTTTTTGGCTTTTTTGTCCTACAGCTCCTATATTGTTCTTGCAAGACAAAATAAATCTTTATATCTCTAAATATCTCTAGCATTTATGTGTATATGAGAATTTTATACTTATGTTACTTAATCAACATTATTATGTATATCTATATAGAGAGAAAGAGAGATACACACACGCATATATATATATATATATGTAATGTGATCAGCTGCTTGACAAACAAGCCAAGTCACCACAACCTGGAACTGAGATCACACTGAAACAAGCTAACATGTGACTATATGCCAATGGCTCTTCTGCATGTCTCTCCTAATAGAAGAAATCTAAACGCCCACAGGAGTAACTTCTTTTTGGTATTCTTAGAACAACAATAATTAAAAGGCACAATAAATCAGAACAAAAACAAACTATAGATAATCATCACAGGGGAAAATAGCTGAAACTTTAGTGATTCATGTTATTGTTAAATGTTAGAAAGTGAGAGTTTGCTAATGCTAACATACTGTCCTTTACTTTGCTAAAATTCAATGGAAAATTCAAGTTATTTTTAATTACTTGTGTTCTGTCATTGCCAATGATTGATACAGTTCAAAAAATGGAAGATGTCAAATTTTTTCGACACCTGAAGGAGAGCAGGCCAGAAAAGGTTTGAGAGCCACTGACCTAATTCCTCATACATGTTCTTTTCCATGCAGATATTAGATGAGGCTCAACACGAACATGAATCGCACAAAGATCTTAACTTGGTCAAATGCTTCTGTAGCAGTGCGAGCGTTTAAATTATGTAGTGGAGGGGGAAAGGGATTTCTTTGTGTGAGGACTCTCAGCGCTGAGCTTCAGTCTTACAATACTGCACAGGATATGGTTTAATCAGTTCCTCTCTCATTTGCGTGCCCTCACTGTTTCCCCTCATGACCTTTCACACGGGGAGTCTGTGGGCAGCAGAGAGGGATGGGCATGATTCAGAGATCTTTGTGCAATTTAGTGCTCTCATTTGTTCTGCTTTTCCTTTGTGAAAATTAAGTGGCAGATTCTAATGTAGTGTGTGTTTTCTGTTTCTCTCTATAGAAGTCAGATCATGGCCAGGTGTTGCTGGATGCTGTCTTTAAGCACCTGGAGCTGACTGAGAGAGACTACTTCGGCCTGCACTTGGCTGATGACTCCCTAGATTCTCCAGTCAGTATGATGTTTTTAATCTATGGGAGAAATGTGTGTGTGACTGTGACCAAATAAACATGACTAGAATATACATTCAGCGTATGTTATTGTGCATAGTGTTTTTGTGTGTTTGTGTTCATGCATGCAGTGTTTGGGTGTTTTTGTCAGGTGTCTTATGTGTGTGTGGCCAGTGGTGAATAATTTAGCTTGTGTGTATTCATGCTGTGGAGGCTTCATGGTGTCTCTAAGTGTTTCTCAATCAATATTTTACAGCGCTGGCTCGATCCCAACAAGCCCATCAGGAAACAGTTAAAAAGTAGGTGAAATCCACAACATACCACCTAAACTAACCAGTCCAGGTCATTTTTCAGGTTCACCTTAACTGACTGCCAGACAGCTGGTACATTTCAAAATTTGCCAGCTGTTTACTGCAGAAGTCTGCAGTCCAGCTTCAGGGACGGTTAAAAGTCCAAACTACACCTCAAGCAAAAGTCTTCACACTGTGATATAATATTCTGAATTTGCCTCAAGCAATGATTAAACTTATTTTCAACTCAGCTGTATTTTTAATAATGAGTAATAGAATTTGTAACATGTAGAACAATTAAGAAGTAGCCTTTATAAGAAATGCAGTCCTGCTTAAGCAATGATTGAACTTTGATTCAACCCTGTTTTCATGCCGAGTGGTTGATTCATTGAGTGATAACCACAGCGTTTTGGATTTTTATCAGTACAGGTTAGCCTCATGTGTTGATATGTGTTGTAGACTTGCTTATTTTGCATTTAAAGTTATTTATTCCAAATGTTTATATTCTGTCACACTTAAAATAAAAAAAGGGATTGGAACCCACATAAAAATGCAGCTGTATCAGTCAATGTTTCTTTTCCTGAATTAGGACTTCCTGTTTTGACACTGTTTGTCACTGAATTACAGTATCTTTACCATCCTAAAAAAAATTGTCACACAATTTCAGATTAATTTTCAAGCTCTGAGATTATAACATGAGCTCATCTTAAATTGTAGCTGTCTGGATCAAGAATTTGTCTTTCAGATTTAAAATGTTGTCTTTTCCTCTCTAACTGTTTATAATCATTTTTCAGGAGGGTCTCCTCATAACCTGAGCTTCAGAGTCAAATTTTTTGTGACAGACCCTAATAAACTTCAGGAAGAATACACACGGTAGGAGACACAACAATTATCTCTTTGGTGTTAAACTGTATTTAGGCTACATTCACGGTCTGGTGTTTGCTGCTTCTAGCTCCTGGATCACTTTAAACTGATGTCACATACCATCAAAGATTAGCCATTTACAAGCTGGGGAGTCCAAAGCTTTAATTAGTTTGCTCTTTTTAGCCATCTCTTTCACAGGGAAAAAGTTGTGGCAGCTTAAACTGTTCATTGCCACTAACATCAACACAAACCAAAGCAAATACAGTACATTTTCAGTTTTTCTTGGACTAATTCTCTTCAGGAGGGACTGAGTATTTTTGAGTTAGCTACACGTAGCTGCAGATTTCCCAGAACTTATCATGCTAGAGGGGTCATGGTGTAAACTATGAGTATATGAAAAATAAATATATTTTCTGTCTGTATATTATGAAAATTGGTTTCATAAAAACAGTCCCAGGGTTTTTTCTCTCATTGATGCAAGCTGATTACAAAAAATATATTTGCATCGAGGTCATAATGTGTCATCCAACCCACAGTTTGGTTGCAAAACTGTGTTCTACACACACAATGTGCAGAGGAGGCACGACAGCGTCATATCGCCCTCTCTGCCTGGTGTTCATTTCATCCTCTCAGCCATAGCTTAGCCCTCTGAGCCAGCCTTATCAACACTTTGTATACAGCATGTAACAGTGAGCCGTGGATCTGACGTTCTGATGCTGATCTTGTGTAGTGTTTATGACGTCAGTGATGTAGTGCACAGCAACACTGGTTTGAACAACATTGATAACAAAAGTGAGATATGGAGAAAGTATAAACATGGTGACATTTTCGTTGTCCCTAAAATTTTAATATAACTTATTGTCCTTTCTTTAAACTACTAATATCATTACTTTCCAGTCTACATGATTTGTATAATATTTCAGTTTTGTAGATTTTTTCTGTAATGGTATTATGAATACATATGACAGGAAATGCCCTTTTGAATTAAAAAAAAATGTATATTTTAGTTGCAAAGTGAGTTTTATTGTGCTTCTAATTGAACTTTGCTAAGGGGTGTTGATTGATTTGAAGTAACAGGCCATTAGAAGTGTCACCATTAAAATCTGACCAGCAGGCATTTATTGGCTGCTTGTCTTTAGATCATATTATACTCAATTTAAACTGAGATAATGGTTCCCTTGTTTGTAATTCTAATGCAGTGTGTTGTCCCCCCTCAGGTACCAATATTTTCTTCAGATAAAGCAGGATATATTAACTGGAAGGTAAGTATGTCTTTCTCTGTGTATAGATAAAAGTGGACTACTCTGCCTCAAGTGCTGCACTAATAGAGTTTATTAGCATCAGTTGTAGTGGAAAGTGCTAGCAGATCGAAAGAGGTTCTTACATCTGTACATATATGTGCATAAAAGCTCATGGGGTAGATTCACCAACACACGCGGATCACCCATTCTTGTTTTAAATCAGTGCAAATATGTGCCGCTGCTTTTCTTGATGGGTCTTTGTGGTACGTAGGGGAAGCACACTATGAATGGGTGCAGAAAACTTATTTGCCATTGGTTATGTGTTGATAATGGTACAAAAAGAGTCGATTTTATGAAGCCAAATCTTGCCCTTGTTGAATAAATAATGCAGTGATGATGCAATTCATGGTGATATGCACCTCAAATGCTGGTTTGCAATCTACCAGTATATACAAAGAGGACGGAGAAGTAGGAGAATAACAATAATAAGTGCAGCAGACTGTTGTCATGCTCATGTCATTGAACTGCTGCACCCGGGTAGAGCCTGGTAGTGTAGATCAGAGTGCCAAACATTTTGCTACCAGTCTAGATGTTTTTCATAGTTTCACTGAAAGACAATAGAGCTTTGAAATACTAAAATATCGATCTTTGCTCTCTGCATATTGCTTTTCTGAGCCTCGGGCGTGTATTAAGTACAGGTTGTAAACTTTTTTAAGAGCACATACACATGAAATTATTGGTTATCTTATTGTGATGTAGAAAAATGTATATGCTGCAGTGCAACTTAATCTGTATGTCTGTTTGTTTTGTGTGTTTGGTGTGTGTGGGTGTGTGTGGGTGTGTGTTTCTGTGACTTTCAGATTGCCCTGTCCACACAACACAGCTGCACTGCTCGCGTCCTATGCTGTTCAATGTAAGTAGCTCCTAAGCTCCCTGGATACATCCACTTTACAAAACGATGGAAAGGCAATTTATTAGGCCCCTCTTTAGCTACGCACACTGTTAAATGTAATCACTGTGGTTGCCTCAGTGCATATATAGCTGGTGCTCTGAAGCCATTAGGATTCAATTAAGCTGTGTGATGAAATTGCACATAATTTACAGTGATATAAATATTCAATGTGAATGTGGTTCAGCTTTTTACAGTTGGGACTAGTCAGAAAATACTTGCTATTGACCAAAAATGGTACAGCAGCATTGCGACAAATGGAAATGTGTTAAGGCAATGTGGTCTATGCAGTATCCTTATTTCGTCCCATGCATTCATATATTGAATAAAGGGCAAACATATAAATGTTTTAGATGTGATGCCTTATTGAATTTACAAGATATAGATGATAACAAACAGTATCAACACTTTTATTGTAGAGACCCAAATTTTGCTACAGGCATGCAGTTGGCAGCTCAATAAATTATGTAGCACTCAGTACTTTTCTGGTTTGTTGGCCTTGCTTACAACGCTGCTCCAACACCTCTTGGCCTACATTTTTCAAAACCACTGTTTAAAAAACATCCCTTCAGACCTACATACCAGTCAGTGCCAGTGGACGTTCAGCCTCATTTTGTGATTTAGCCCGTGCGGTAAATGCTGACTGGGCCCCTCTGTCATCTAAATAATGACTCCTGACACACTGGTCTGACTGTCTGTCCCACTCGCTCTTTCTCTTTTATTGCTGCTCTTTGTTTTCATGCAGCCTGTTTTGCCTTCTGTCTGTTTCTGTCTTTTATCTCTATTTAATCTTTCTTATCCCTCTCTGCTTATCCTTTTTTTAGCACTCTTAAACCCCCCTCTTTTATCTCCCTCCCTCCGCTTTCGCCCTCTTTCTGTCTTCCACCTCTCTGGAATATTTTGGGGGGAATTTGCACTGATACAGTATATAGGTCAGAGAAGAGATTTGGCCTAGACTACCAACATTATGATACTACTGCTTTTACCCCCAAATACACACACACACGCACACGCACACACAAACACGCACACAAACACGCACACACAGAGACACTCTCTTGCTACGTCCATGTTGTCACTTCACACAGTGCCAGCCCAGATTATGGAGATAAATGTTTGCTTTGGGAAAAACGGCTTGAAGCAGCTGCTATGCTGCTAATTCAGTTCGCTCGGCCTGAGTGCCTGCACTGATCGCTCTAAATCCCACACTAAGGCTTCCATTCTCAAAACACCACCAATCCCACCCAGCAGACCTAAATTCTTGTTTAAAATTGAACAACTGTCCGCACACCGCAACAACTCCTTCCTCAGAAATAACTCATTGTGTTATTTCACAGTGGATGTGTGCTTGTGAAATGCAGCTTTTATATCTGCACAAATGTTGCATCACTAAGCACAAGCTGGTTTAAACTGTGTTTCATACTGTGTCTTTTGTTTATGTATTAACAGTTTTTCAGACTGACAGTCATTGACAGTCCTGGTGAACATACAGTCAGATTTTCTGCCAATAATGAAGGGAAATAAAGTGTCAATGATGGAAAAGAAAACACACACACATACACTTTTGGATTAAATTACCCTTTATGCATGTGAATCCATCATAGCAAATGGCGAGTTGATGTCTTTTTTGTACTTTGTTGGTAAACAGCTTAATTTAAAAGAGCCTGATCTGAATCTTATCTTTTTACTTTAAGCCAATCTACAGTGGTCTATGGATTTTACATCAGATTATGAACATATAAGGAGGGATCAGGTTGTCAGCTTGTCTCTGAGCTTCATTGGGCCTTATATTGGACCCTGTTGAAGTAATAACTGAAGCGTAAAATAAAACCAACACTAGCCTACTGTTCTCATGTAAGTTATTGACTATACACATATTTCTCCCTAGAGCAGTGTGCTCATCAATAAGAGGGTGAGCTTGAATTGATTTTCTTGGTCAATATGCTTAGGCTGCCGGCTGGAGGTTAGTCCAGGGACTACTTGAGTGAATTGATGCGTTTGAGCTACAATGGCCAGCCAGTGAGCTAATGGCTTTGGGAATTGGCTCAGAGCTCCTTCTCTGTGAAGTGATCTAAAAGCTACCAGAGATCTGGGAATCAGTTCATTCTGCATGTTACCTCCTTTTCATCGTTGAGTAAAAAAAAGCTACATTTGTAGTCCTTCTGTCTTTTTGTCATTCTTAGTCACGTTTGAATGCTTTTGGCCATTTGTTTTACGATATATAGTCCTCAAAATATGGCCAATGTAGAGTTGTTTTTTGACGTGTTCACAAAGATATTTGTAATATTCAATGTAATGTATAAACACAGTTTTTTAATCACCTCGGCTCAGTTTGATACACTGCATATTTTCAAATTGCTGGGTAGCTGCAACTTTTTTGAACTAAAATGTATCAGTCTGATATGTCCATTCACCGTTGTGATTGTTCTAGTACCTCCTTTTAAAAAACAAATGCACTCTATAAGATAGATTAGATAACGAAACAACAGAATTTTTTTTTTTTTATTACAGTGAGGTATACAGATCATACAGAAGATCAATGTAACTCAGTCTTGTGTCACAAAAATTCTTTAAACAGATACCTGCTTCCTTTTTATTTGTGTCTGTCATTTTCTCTCCAAGTTAAACCAAGAGAGCAGTGGTGCATTGACATTATATCCACCTCTCTTTCTCTCTGTAGCTGAGTTGGGGGATTACAGTGAAACAGAGCATACAACAGGATATCTGTCAGAATACTGCTTCATCCCCAACCCCCCACAGGACTTCCACAAAGAGGTCTCCAAACATCACCAGCAGCACAGGTAAACTGATACACTAGCAGGCACAGTCAAATGCATAATGGTGGAGGATGTTGTAATATTACTACACTGTAAAATAGCCTGTTACAAGTAAAAACTCTGCATTGAATATGCTTACTCAGTGAAAGTATTTGAATATAATCAGAAAGGGCAGCAAATCCTCTAATTTGAGAATTTGGAACAATGAAGTATTTGGCAGTTTCAACAGAAAAAAATGCTAAAAAATGTGTGCCTTTAATTTTCTGTCAATTATTTACTAATTTCATAATTTACCTCTACTTGTTTTTCATTGTAAGGCTTATCAGTTTGATTTAATAAAATATCATATTCTGTAAACTCATAATTTGCTTGAATAGTGACTACTAACAAAGTCTGTCAAATAAATGTAGTGAAGTAAGAAGAAAAACACTCGGTCCTAACATACATAAAATGAGAACAATGAAATGGCACAGAAAGAAAAACATCTAGTACAAAATAAGTACTTCAAATGTGTACTTAAGGGCAGTACTTGAGTAAATGTATTTCTAGCACTGGAAATGCATTTAGAAACACAAAGGAGCTGATACACATAACTGAGTGTGGTAGTAAAATCACTCCGCTATATTGAAGTCCAGGCCTTGAAAAGATCACTGTGTGTCCTGTTGAAGAGGCTCTTCATGCTACTGTCATGTCACATGTTATGATTACTTCATTTGTTGCAGTAGAAGAAATTATTTCTGCAGCCAGCGAGCATCATGTCAAACACTGTCAAAATAATGTTTTTTTTGTGTGTGAGAAATAAGTAAGAAAACCTACTACTTTACATACTTTAAAGTATGCTTACACAGATGAACACATACACACACATGCCTTAGGTTCCGCAGTTTATCTAATGTTTTTCCTGTTGTTACTTTCTCATATCTCTGATCACCCATTTCTTTGTTTGTTTTGTGCCCTGTTCATTCTCCCTCCTTCTCTCTGTCTCTTTAACCCACCCTCTCTCTCTCTCTCTCTCTCTCTCTCTCTCTCTCTCCCTCCTTTTATCTTTCTCCCTCTCCCTATCTCCCTCCCTCTCTCTCTTTCTCAGTGGTCTATCTCCTGCCCAGTCAGAGTTTAATTATCTGAACACAGCACGCACGCTGGAGCTCTACGGGGTAGAGCTGCACTATGCAAGGGTAAGTAAGGGTTTATTCTGCGACTGTGAACACTTGTCAGGTGTGTGTTTGTTAACTGCTGCATATACAGATTGTATTTCTGTGTTTTTGTTTCTGTGTTGCTTTTTGCCTGCTGCCTCATAGTTTTTTTTTCCCAGAAATAGCTATGCAGTCTGTAAACATGTCAGGGTATCTGTGATCTCACTCTAGCCTTTCCTCTCCCCCACAAAGACCCGGAACGGTCAAAGCTAATTTAGTCAACATTCACCATCAGTTGGTGGTTTCTGAATATATATCATAAAGTCCCAGTCTGGACCCCCACTGTCACAACATGTTCGATCAAATGCTGTTTTCATTCCCTCAGCAGCTGAGGAGGAATGAGAACAGGTTGGATGAGCTGCACTGTGTACAGTTGGTGTTGATGCCCACATCCTGCAGAAATGCCACACATTGGCATTCAGCTCACTAAAACAGCAACAGATAGTAGCAGAGTAGCCAAGTCGTTATTTATATTGATTTGTTGTATATATTTTTATTGGATAATCATGTAGAAAACATCACATGAATCTGATCATTACCCATCTAACCTACTCAGGCTACTGGGCTACTATAAAACATGAAGATTCACCTTAACTGCTGAAGGGATAAGTACTACGTAGCATCACATATGATGTCAAGATGAAGTAAAATTTGTGCTAAATCTGTTTTATGGATACTATGCGGCAATTAAATAATAAATAAAGAAATCATTATTCAGAACAGCTTGTCAGTGTGAGGTGATGTCTCCACGTTGATATTAAATCGGAACTTTAAAAAATCAGTTTTGTTTCATCCACAAAGTAGAAGAAGCCAAACATGTTCCAGCACTCTGTCATTGCCAGTATCACATTGCACATGCAGGATTTCCAGTGCACATTGTATAAAATTACATTTTTAATGAAATAGCAGACTGGGACAAAAGTGTAGACGTGTTGGAAGGTCTTCATTACTTTACTGTAGATATTTATTGGCCTGAACCCATCAAAACAAACACTATTGTTTATCCACACATTTTTATCTCTGAGGGTCGTTTAAGTGTCTCATCACCATCTACTCCTAGTTAAAGACAAGTTGTCTGGTTTAAGCAAAGTATACATTTTATGTAAGCTTACCAAAAATGTCTTTTTGTTCTTTTTTCCCTTTTTAATTTTTTTCTCCTATTTTTTCCCCTGTTGATCTCTGTCTCTCCGTTTGACCCTGCCTCCATGTGCTCTGTTCCCTTCTCTTCAGGACCAGAGCAACACAGAGATTCTTATTGGGGTGATGTCTGCTGGTATTGTGGTTTACAAGAACAGGGTACGAATCAACTATTTCCCATGGTGAGTGACACACACACACACACAAAACAGAAACTTGCAAGGGTTATTGAGTGTGTGGGGCCCCTACTTAAGTTTCGCCAGGAGATTTCTCTTCAGCTGTTCTTTACTGAGAAGGTGGCCATTACTAGTAAGTAAGAAAGTCAAAAAATGGAACCAATCATGTGAAAAACTAAAAAAACGTTTCAGTTTTCAAATGAGACCTGACTGTTGAAGCACAGGGAGAAGCAGAAGTTGTGGGTGGTTTTGGTAAGAACCTTAGGGCAAATAATGATCTTGTCAGATTTGTCACAGTTCAGTTTTAGAAAGTTGGCTTGAATCCATGGTTTAATTTCAGTGAGGAAGTTGGTCAGGGTGGAGCTGAATTGCAGTGCTGAAGGATTTAGTGGATACAGTACATATAATCATCGATGCAGCAGTGGAAGTGAAGGCCATGAAAAGAGATGAAATCACAGAGGGGTGCAGGTAGAGGACTAACATGAGAGGGCCAAGTACTGAATCCTGTGGAACACCGTGGAAGTGAGAGGAAGTGGTTTGTGGGTTGGAGGGCAAAATATTGAAAGAAAGGGATGAAACATAAAACATACGCATACAGTTTCAACGGTTTCAGTTATACCTGCTGGGAGCCCACAAGCAAGGTGCTGACAACCATCTGTTTTAGTGAAGCTACTCTGTGGCCAACTGTAAAAAAAACCTGGCAGCTCTCAGGTGTGAATGACTTGAACAGTGGACGGAAAACAGAGAACTGCTAGATAAAAAAAAACAAATAAAAACATGCTCTCCATTAATATTGTCATATAAAAACCACAGTCACTATCAGCAGCTAAATTGGGACAGTTGAATCTTTGCTGCTTTGTTTTTTTTGTAGTTCCAGCAGTAATTAGTGACAAGATGAGAGAACTGTATTTTCTCTGATCAGGGCAATCAAACTGTGGATGTTCTTATCACAAATTCACCTCTCTGTCCATCAGTTTGCTGCCAGCGCCACTTGAATCACTTTCAGGGAACCTTTTTGCTAAGAAATATGCTGCGTAATGTTTTGATAACCTCTCATACAGTGATTATGACATGGCATATTAATGTTTAAGCCTTCGTTGATCTTTTCTAAAATTATACAAATGATTCCACCAGGTTTTTTGAGGGAGAGGACTTTATATTAAACTAGGATTCCTGGAAACATTATAGACATAAAATCCGCTTGCTTTTCTTCACCCTTTATCCTCCATTTACCTCTCTCTGTCTAGTTACGTACTCTCATCACTCTTTATGTCTCTTGGTCTCATTCTCTCTTGAGCATCGATTCTTGGAAATCTTTCTGCTGCTTCACTGTGGGAGGCTTAATGTTAATGGGTGCTGGGGGTAGTGGAATAACTACTCAAATCCCTGTAACTCCGAAAGATAGTTCACTTGTGTGTATGCTTTACACACGCGCACACACACACACACACACACACACACACGCACACGCACACGCACACGCACACACGCACACACACGCACACCCGTACCCTGACTGAATGCCCATAGCAGCTGGTGTGTACTGTATGAGTGTGTGTTGTTCCTGAACATGTTTGACAACAGTAAAAATTTTTTGATTACTGAGGTTGAGTGTAGAGTAGATCTATGAAAAACATGAATTTTGTATTACTAATATCTTGGGGAACCATTTCATAAATTTGGGAACACATCTAGAACTCAGGCGTGTGGGGACAAAAAGTCAAACCATGGACTTTTTAGGCCGAAGGCTTTGCTTTCGGTGGGGGTCAGTGTGTGTCAGTGTGTGTCACAGTGTAGTGAAAATACTCTAGATCAACGCAGAGGCCTCCTAACCAGATAAAAACAAGCTTAAGCCGTTTTTTGTGTTTGAGTGCGTGTGTGTCTGTCTGTCCGTCCAGTCAGTTGAGCTAAATTTAGAGACCAACAGCGGTGTCCCCAGCAGCTGTCCCTTAACAAGTGTGAGAGAGGGAGAGAGTTATAATAGTTAACAGTGTTTCTCAACCTTATACGCACAGATTTTCTTCTCTGTTCTTGTTTTCTCTTTCTTCATTCTCTCTTTAACAAAGACTCACTGTGTCAAAATCTACTTTCTTTGTGTCCCTTCTCATCGTGTGTCCTCTTGTCACTTTTCCACTCTCTTTTCATAAATTAGAACTCTTACATACAGTAAAAAAGGGTCAAAGGAGAGACAAACATTTAGACTTTTGCCATTTCCCTATTTGTGTCCACAGCAGCCCGACAAATGAGCCACACTTAGATGGAGCATGACTCACACTATGCCTAAGCATATGTGTGTTTGTCCATGCAAGTGTGTGAGTAAGTATGTAAAATATATTTAGCAGGGAGCGATGAGTCACAGCAGCAGCAGCAGAGCTTTGTGGAAGGATTATGTTACTCCGCTGCTCATCAGCAGACCTCTTACTGTGGCCGCTCGTGTGTGGTCTTCTGATTCAGACATTATTTCACACTGTTTCTTCCTCTTTAGACACATGACTAAAAAATAGATTTTCGAGAAGAGATAAGCATCACTGAAACACTATTCAGTTTTGGTTTTGTTTTTTTGGCCAGGCTTTCCACAGACAACAGGGTTTAACTGGTTTGAACTGTGGAATGTGTTTATACATATATGACAGAATGGAAGTAGAAATCTATCAAACAGCTGAAATGTGACATTTTGCCCAGACCACTTAAACTTTCAATACGTAACGTTTAACATTAAAATGTAAAAAAAAAACAAAAAAACAGCTTCTCTTGTTATTTTTTGGTTTTTTATTATATTGGTACATTATCCAAAATTTTCAAACTCACTGTGATATGGTGGACTGGGGCAGGAGTAGAACGGGGTAGAAGCAGAACCTAATTTTTTGCTTGGTAAAATAAAAAATAAATGTCTGTTTTTCTTTATATGTGAATCCTTTAAATATCACCAAAATGCAAAAAGTTCAGTTATCATAAGTCTACAGCTCTGTGTTGTAATAAATCAGTCTCGGATCTGTACTGCTGGATTGGAACAGTCTTATACAGACATACTTCATGATGTGAACCAGTGTGAGATGAGATGACTTTTTCAACGTTAAAGTTACTGAAAGAGAAACAAAAAGGAATGACTTGGTGTTGAGGAGTTGGAAAGGAAGAATCACATTGCTATGACACGTTATTGCTTGAATCAGCATAAATTGCAAACAGCTAATGAGAGCAGGGACTAGTTTTTATGGTAACATGTTTATATTGGTGCAGTTATGATCAGATATTATCGCGTTAGCTGACCATGGCCATTAGAGACAGCACCTTTCAGCAAACACAATAAAATTTAATCTAAATTTAAGGTAGACGTGACACTGTTTGAGTCCATCGCACTCGCCCAACACCTTTTCTTTAGGCTGGTTTAGGTTGTATACTTTGTTACACTTCCATCAATTAAAAGTCTCAGAAAAGTGTTTTTAGATTGTTA
>JAUZTA010000006.1:18070943-18083654 GCA_034780835.1 Ctenochaetus striatus | reverse complement strand
TGGTTATGATTTTCAATACACAGGCTTGGGAAAAGAATGGTAGACTGTTCAATGAAAGCTTCACGATTCCCTGGATCAAACTTTTACCATTCTTTTCCCAAACCACTGTTGCAGTGTGTTGCAAGTGTGTGACACAAGTCTGCTTACCCTAGGTCAGCTCCCTGTTGTTTTTTGTTATTTATTCTTGCTTGGATAATGAGTCTATGTTTGTAAGATAGTGAGTTTGTGTGCATGTATGTGTGTGAGAGTGTGTGTGTCTTTGTGGATCTCTATCAGCATCAGGTTTGCTTCTAATGCTCTGCAGCCAAATCAAATGCAGGCTGTTTGACATGGCTTAAACCAGTCTGACTCAAACTGCTTTGCATTTGGCTTGATGTTCTGCAGTGGCTTCAGCTGCTTATGAGCCTTAAGTTAACTCCTCACTGCACCCGTGCACACATGCACGTGCACATAAATTCTACAAACTGGAATCACTTCTAAGATTTCTCTACACTCGCACAGTTACTATATGTGCTGTTACACAGGCCCACTGCAGCACACAGCTACACACACATCTATCACACCCGGTCAGTTGGTGTGAATGATTTAACTGTTAAAGGTTCCAAATCTCTGACGATGAGTCAGCCGTTAATTGCTCTGGTCAGTCACAACCAGCGAACCTTGCTAAGATTACCTCATGACTCTGTGTGTGTGCGGATGCCTGTGTGTGTGTGTGTGTGTGTGTGTGTGTGTGTGTGTGTGTGTGTGTGTGTGTGTGTGTGAGTTAAGCTCAGTGTTGCAGTGGGATGGAAAAGAGACAGGAGAATGTGGGAGAGTGGAGGAACAATAAATGTCTGAGCATGACCATATCTCCATTATTGACTGAGACAGTGAGAGGACGTATATCATTTCTGAAGTGTGTGTCTGAGTGTGTCTGAGCAAGTCCCAGTGGACGCAGCTATGTGTCTGTGTCCACTGAGTCGGCACTGATCCCATCTCCTCTGACTCTGGGATTACAACCTTCTGACCTGCTGCTGGTCGTGCTCATACATCCATGCACACACACACAAGCACACACACACACATGCATGCACACATACACACAAGTGTACATTTACGTATGCACACACACTCACACAGATGGAGTAGTAGTTGATAAAAGACAAGTGTAGGGAGGTAAAGAAGGTATTAAAAGCAGTAATGAAGGAGCTGGAAGGATGTTCAAGAATAATAACAGCAAATGATTTCTTCCCTGACTTTAATGCTTTACAGAACATTTTCACTTGAAGAAACTATAAAATGCATAGTATGTTTTTGCCAAAAATGCTTCACACTTAAAAAGGAAAGCTTGTCAAATACAAAAGATCTGCTTTCAAATGCTTTCTATTTGCCTCTCCCCTCATCTCAGTCCTGATCCCTCCTTTTCTCCGTCTCACAGTTGTTCTGGACCATTAGTGTAACCCCAGTTTCCTTTCTGTTCCATTGGATTCAGCACTTTTATACTGTTCCAACACTCTACTTATCCTTATAAGGCCATCCTGAGTTAAAGCTCCATCCTATGATCACACAGGAAACGCCACTGTCTGACAGCAAAGTATGGGCTTGTTTGCAGATGTGTGACTATGAACATGTGATTAAATGTCTGTAAGATCATCATGTGTTTGAGTTCAAATGTGTGCATATTTCTCGAGGCGATGCTGTCTGTGTCAATCTGCGACACATATCCTTTGCAAACTGGCTGCTCTTAGACCGAATACAGATATCTGCTCAGAACTAGTCTGACATATCTTCATTATTAGCATTAATTTCTTTATGCACTTGGTCAGTCATTCTTGCATTCACTGAGGCCAACAAGAGGGTGCAGGTCTCACCGTGCTTTCTCTGGAATAATGCTGATTTGTCTGATAATAAATTTACATTGGAAGTCTCCAGAGACGCCAAACATTAAAACTTATCCAATTTGTGCAATGGGTAAAATCTGTAATGTGATTCAGTTCATGGTCAAATCTGTCAGCAGAGTAAATAAAGGGTCTTTTCTGCAAAAATGCTTAGTGCAGAAAACGTTCTCACAGCTGAAAAATCTCTCTCATATAATTGAGCTGCAGTTAAATATAAGTTAATTACACTGAGGCTGCATTCAGCCAGAGAGAGAAACAGAGAGAATATGATCTGAGCAATGGGTTTTAATAGCGCTAATGTGTTTTTCCATGAGAAAACCCATGGCTTAGTGTTTAAACTTGGCAGCCTCTGTATGTGTGTGTGTGTGTGTGTGTGGGTTAGGGTGTGCAAATATGCACGCGTGTTTTAAGTATGTTCATGTGTTGCATGTGGTAGCATGTTGGCTGGCTAAGACTGCTTGCATTTGTATCTTCCACATTGGACTGTTTGATTTGCTGTCTATGTGTATGCACATCATGTGTGTGTGTGTGTGTGTGTGTGTTTCTATGCTGATTGAGCAAAAAATGTCATATTACCCCTTTGAAATGCATCCCCTTCAAATCATCAGATTAGAAAGGCAGTCTGCGAGTGTTGTGCGGTGAGTGTCTGCTGCCAGCAATGCAGTCTCTGGTGATTGGTGATGTGGTGCAGCATATTCCAGTAAATTTATGGTCACCCAGAGCTGGCATTAATAATGGAGACTGGAGAAATATGGTCTTTCTTGGTACAGTTTGCATTCTGAAGAGAAAAACTGTACCTTTTCTCCTTTTCTCTCCTTATTTCTTAAATGCAGCTTTTGTCATTCCACATTATAATCACTTATTTGTGATCAGCATAAAGTTTGCTTTTATTTAAACCTCTCCATCATATTTCTGCCTTAATGCTGTGACAAGAAGACATAGTACTTTCAAATGGCTGGATCTATTAACAGTCTCAACCAAACAACAACAACCTTTTATTTCCCAATGTCAAATTTTTATAGAACCATAATGATTCATTTCTCATTGGAGAGGAAATGGAAGACGTAGGTTTCATAATGCTGAAAGAACAGGAACCAAAGTGGAAGTATTGGAAAGCTAGATTAAAATGTAGAGAGTGAAAACAGAGAGAAAAACAGTTTTTATGTAGAGCACAAACAGCCGTCTTAACCCTGTCTTTTATAACAAAGAGCCACAATCAGCTACAAGGTTTACTGCTGTCCCTTCCATCTCAGAGAGGGTTGGGGTTCGATCCCCTGCCTGTCTGCCTATAAAACGCCCAAGGTAGTGCAGCTACTTTTATTTTATAATGGCTGAAATCACATGAACAGTTTCGAGGTCACGGTGGAAAGGGTTATGTGTTGTGTGTTTGTGTGTGCGTGTGTGAGAGGGTGAGTGAGTGAGTGTGCAAAGAGGGAGAGCAGTAGGGTTGGACTCTGCAGCCTGGCAATAAAATGAAAAAATACAGAGATCTGCCAAATCTGACTCGATGGTATGGATAAGACATTATCTCATTTCAGAGGTTTGTGGTGTAATTGTAAGGCCTGACTTTATAGTACTGTAATAACATAAATTTAATCCAAGCGGAACCTGTCATTGCAATTTTTTCCTAAAAATTATGTGCATTACCAGCTGCAAGCAGTGTGATCAGAAAGTCTAAAGACACATTCAGTGTTGTGTTGCTCTGTATTCGTCGCAATCAATGATTTCACTCCTTAATGAAAGATCTGAAAACTACTTCTCCTCCCACCCTAAGTATACATACTCATGTTAGAGACAAGTAGAGTTCCTGTAAGAATTTTCCCATCTCTAAAACGTAATATTGCATCAAAGAATTAAAGGGTTTCTCTATGTTGTATTTGGTCTACAACAAAATGTCACTACAAAGGTTAATTCCTGGTCAAACACTAGCCACACAATGAGATCGATTCTTTCACAGGAAGAAACTTATGCTTGTCAACAGAAAGTGAAAAAATGTGGAAAGGAATCAGAGACCTAACCTTCCTTCACCTTGCACTCCAAACAGAGAGATATCCTGCACAGTGGGCACTGTTTTATTCTGCTGCTGCAGAATGGAAAAACTGTGTTCATTGTTAGTCATGGGTCTCATTGGGTGATACTCATGACTAATGTACCCACAATATAAGCACAGAATGTGGTGGTGAGCTGTTTTTTGTTTTTTTAAATTTAAACTGAAAAGGCTCCGTCTTTGCCCCGGTCGACACTTTGTGCCAGTGTCTCAGTATTTTTGATTTATTTTAATAGTTTCATGAGCTTTCTCTAAAGATGGTCCTAAGGTCATATCAAGGGTATGGTTAGAGAATTGTGTTTTTCATAAAACTAGGAATTATTGATTATCAGGATAATATGAACTAAGGAGAAAGATACAGTTAGTAAGATTAACATTACATTTAACTGAATAGTATATTTATATTCATATTCATGTGACACATTCTGCATACTGTCGACACCATCAGACAAATAGGTCAAGGTGAGGAGAGAGAATTTTTTTTGCAGAAGTGACTGAAAATGGGCAAAAAAGTAAGATAAAAATAAGCGAGGTTATGGGAATCGCATGCCGGGATTTTCCCAAATTCTATTGTGGATCACACAATGGCGTGTCTGTCTCCGAAGGTTGGAAGGAATATTGGACCCAGTTCAGAGGACTGCAACCTTGAACCAAAAGACAAAGAGAAACACTCACACACATACACACACACACACACTAAAAGATGAAAACTCATGAAAACACAGTGGCAGACACACAAACACATGCATGCACAGCAGTCTGCATACAGTGCAGGACCGGACATCATTCTGACAGTACAGGGAATTCAGTCTTGATCAACAGGATATGAAACTAGATCCTCTTGTAACGGCACATGAGCAACATTTGGATGCGGCTCAGATGAGCAGTGCTGCCAGTTTTATGTCCAGGAGCATTTTGCTTTTTTTGATCCTCACTGCCAGTAACAACCAAACTGAATCTCTTTCATATGTTTCCCTAAACTTGTTGAAGGCAATAATGACCCTGCTTTTAAATGTTGCCTAACCAGGATTTTCGGCAGAAGAAAGCAATGAAATAAGGGCTGCTGCTGAAACCACAAGGAAGGCTTGCACAGTGGAAGCTGCTTATATGGCTCCACAAAGCATAGGATGGAATCACTACTTAACAAATAGCATTTTAAAAATTCACTAATGAGCATGCATGAGGAGGTGTGAACACCTATGAGTCCCATCGCAGCAGGTTCTTACTGACTTCAGGGGGGTATTCTGTAGTTGAGAGCATCTATATGAGAGCAAACTATATTTTATTGTCTATTTCTCTTCAGATATTTATGAGAGGATATTTGATACTTGTAAAATTAGGAAACACAGAAAAGGAGGAAACAGACATAAAGACAAAAAGTCAGATAAACAGATGAATTACATCTCATTCTAACTTTGACTCCTTTTGGTTATAATTGGAATAAAACAATTTCACCTGTCCAACAAGCAGACATATTTGTTATTTTGTGTTAATTGTGAGGGTGGTTTTGACAGGGGCTTGGGCAGCTAAATGGCCCTTTTTATCTTAAACTACTGTCAAGTGCACTATGAGCGGGGATAATTTACAAAATGGACAAAAACAGAGATGGATGGAGATAATGACTCTGACTCAGAGTCTAACGCTGTCCAAGCCAGAACAGAAACCTGTTTTACAAGCAGATTATCACAGAAAAATAAGTGACTGTATTAAAAATCAGTATAATCATGTGTAACATAGAACAGGGGCTTTAAAAGAAGCTTTAAATGCTTTAATTGGGATAATTTCTATGATTAATGATTATTTGTTGAGCCATAAAGTGGCCGAAAATTGTAAAAAATATGAGTCCAAAACCCAATGACTTTTTTGTTAACTTTCATAAATGACAATAAAACATTAAATCTTTACATTTAGAAGCTAGAATAAGCATTTTTTTTTAACTTTTGGTCAAGAAAAAACTGAAACATTTAATTAATAATCAAAATAGTTAGCAACTAATTTTCTTTTATGTTATTTTAATCATTTAATTGACTTACAATTGAAATATGCTACAAAATGCATTTAGTAACCAAACAGACAAACAGTTCATAAATACTATTTAAGCCAAAAGTACAAGAAAGACTAGAAGAAAACTTTTCATTATAATTAAATCCTATAATAAAGAGTGTGTCACACCACCCACTATAACAATTGGCTTCCATACCGTCTGTGTAGGACTGTGTGTGAATGTGTGTGTATGTGACAACAGTGCCCTGTTGATTTAGTTCTCCTCTCCTTAGGGAGAAAGTCTGTTGTTGTCTTCAAAAATACACACCCACCCACGAGCACACAAAGCACTCACTCGGAAACAAACTTGTGGTGTGGCTTTTGTTGCTTGATAATTGTTTTTAGGCGAACATAATTTTGCTAGCAGAGACAGCTTACCCATAACCATGAATCAATGAGATGGTAATGGAGCCATAGAGGAGAAAAAACACACACACACACACACACACACTCAGTGTACTGTGACAACATTGTATGAACAACTCTCTCTCCCTCTCTCCTTTTGTGTCTCTCTCTCTTCTCTACACTTAAGTTTCCATTGCTTTTACTTTTCATAGTCATTCAGCAAACCCTAAACAAAAAATAAAGATGGCTTAAAGAGCAACAAACAAACCAATAAAAGTGAAATTGAATTAGCTTGCACTCAACTCACCTCCATAACCATTACTTTCCCCCTCCCTTTCCTACAGAAAGTCAGTCAGGTAAATAATCGCTGCTGCATTAATTAATAAATGCATCATCCTTAATGAGAGAGCCTTGCTAGAAGCTGTGGCAAGTGCTGCTGGTCTGTTTTTCTTTGGATTTTTTTTTCTTTATTTAACTACAAACTTTAAACTTAATTTCCACCTCTGAAGCATGCTAATTGCTCTCCCTTCTCAGCTTTATAAACAACAACAAAGTTTTCCCATTTGGAGGCAGAGAAGGATGTAATGTGTGGCTATCGATCGCAGAGGAAAAGGAGATTGCCCCCGGCTGGTCACAAACCAAATGACTTTAAGATCTGAATTAAAGTAAGCTAGGTATAACTTGTGATAAACACACTGTGTGGATACAAAAATAAAGGCCCTGTGTTTCTATATTTCATTCAAGTTGGTCACAGCATTTTGTTACAGTAGACTAATGTGATTCTTCTTCGCACCCGAGGGCCAGAAAGATTTTAAACTAAACCTCTATGGGACAGTATTATGTTTTTATTAGCAGTAAATCTACAAGTCATTTTAACTGTTTCAGAATATTTCTACATACTCTGAAAAGTGTTTGGAGAGAAACTTAAATTTTGTTTAAATATTTAATTTTGAGCTATTATGTAGTGAAAGCTGAAGATGAAGCTTATCCAGGCTTTTCCCTCTTCTGCCTGCCATCATCTAACTCAGATGCAACCTCTATGAAAAAGCTCAGTTCAGTTTTCTTAAATGTTACCTCTTTTTATACTCAAAAACTAAAAAAATACATTAAAAAGCTTTTCACAATAGTCTTTTCAATCAGGAACAAAGCACTAGCATTTCATAAGCGGATGGATGAAGATGCTACTGTTTGTTATGAGTGGCTCCCCCTGTAGACACAAAATGCAGTGGCGGCATAATGTTTGTTTCTAAGACGATGCACTGACTTAGGTAAACATTTACATTCCTGGATGCAGCACTGATATATTGTTCTGATTGTACTTCCTGCACAAGCACACAAAGTACTTTTTTCATACTACTCCGAGGACTCATAGCTTGGAGTACTGTACCTCCTCTTAGTATTGCAAATTAATGTAACATACACACACAAACACACAAAGCCGAGTAACCTGCACCATGATGAGCTCTCACAGCACTCTGGTTCAGAGGAGTGAAGCTCTGACTGAAAATCATGATGCAGTGGGGAAACTGTGACGTGCTGCAATAAACCTGTCCATTTGTCATAGCAGATTAATTTTAGCTTAATTTCCAAGAACTCATTTTGGTTGCTCAGGGTGATTTTCTTTCTTCATCAAATAGCCATGGAAGCTTAAATGTCACGGCGACAGTGCGAGGCACCTGACTTTACAGGAAGACTTAAAAAGACCAAAAGACAAATTGTGCTTATAGACACCTTTTCTGGATTCCTGAAAAGGTATTGCTCTAAAATCTAAAATTGTTTTTGTTAAACAGTGAGTTAGCCAGGGTAAAACAATGCAAAGTTGATCTTTGTCTGTATCACAACAGAGTTTTAATATTCACTGACCAAAAAAAAAACATATTTTAGCTTTTCCATGATGTCAGCTCATAATGAAGAGGGTTATTCAACCAATGTTTAAAAATTAACAAACAAATAAGATCTGTACAGTACCTGCAAAAGTCAAAAATGGTACAAATAGTACAAAAAAACTAAAAATGAGCCACAAGCCTATTGCTAAGCTTTTAACATTTGCCAGCTTTATTGGTGCCCCTGCTCTACTGAAGCAACCCACAAAACATGTACAGTCCAAGCCTTATGCTTAAATGGAAACATGCTAGTAACACAAGAATTAGTGAAAATTATGTATAGCTGAGACAAAAGAAATGAGGAACAGCAGCAAAGAAGAAATGTATTCTTAGTGTCTGACTGACAAAGAGATGTGGTGAAATAAGGACACTGTTAGAATCATGAAAATAAAATCTGATATCAGAGACATATTAGTTACAAAGCTACTTACGCTTGCTTAGCAACGGCAGCAAACAATGTCACTGCTGGGTGACATATGGTAGCAGTGTGGGAGGTGATTTCTCATTAGCACACAGATAATTTTACCTGTTATTACATTATCACAGATGTGTTTTTGAGCTTCTTCATGACTCAGCCAGCCTGAGCTCAGAAGTGAATCTGTGAGGATGTGATTGCCATCCTCTGGTTTGAAAAACAATACCTGCAGGATGACAAGTGAGTAAAAATCTCTACTTATCTCCTCTGCGTCTCATCCTCAGTGAAAAGTGGCATCGCATCAAGTCCTATCAGCTCAATGCCTACAGGAGCCATTCACGTCAAAGAGCACCTTGCAACTGACAGCTCAAGGGGCCTTGATCACCAGATGAACAGAGTAAAAGCAGTGATCATTCTGATAGCTGATAGTGAATAAGAAACCTCGCTAATACACATACAGTACTTACTGTACAGAAACACAGGCCTCTACACACAAGCACACAGTGATCACATGGTTATCTCATGGAAACCTGACGATGGACAGGCCGATAAAAGGTTGAACAAAAGCTAAAGTGAGAAAAAGCCTCAGTTTAAGAGACTGTGAGGCTGGTCACCTAAAATGTGTGTTTTTGGACCTGCTTTTGCATGTACTTGTAAAGGCTTGTTTGTGTCTGAGCTCCTCACCCTGTGTGTGTTGTTTTCATGTCCTCTGGGTCGTGGGTCCACTTCTTCATAAGGTGGCACCATTCCTTCTCTCCTCGCTTGCAGGTATTCTCTTCTTAGCTGCTGAATCCTGTCCACACTGCCACAAACACGCACACACAGGAGGGCAGGCGGACACACAGATCCACAGCAAGCACACAAAGAGAAACAAAAGCAAAAAGAACACAGAGTTGGTTTGAGAAATCTGCATTTGATCATTACAGGCACAGTGAGACTGAGGAAATGCACTGTCACTTTGAGGTTTAAGCCATTGAGATCACTTTGATAGAAGTCATTCCCACTGAACTGTCACATTGTAACTTGAGTATTTGTATAATACAAAACACTTTGAGAAACATTAGTGCCAACCAGCTGTCCAGCCCAAAGAAGCCTGCTGAAACAGTACTTTTTTCCTTCACGGAAAGGTAAAGACGAGGTGAGTCCACCTGTGTCCTCATGCGCACACATATGTGCACATGTGCACATGAGTAGTAAGTAGTGAACAGAGCCACAGTGGTCTGTGGACCTCTCAGTCTGGGATTATGGCTGCCACCATCTTGGTTTCTAGAGCTAGAAGGGACCACATTAGGCTCAAACGGAAGAGTCAGGAAGGTTATACAAGGATAAGCCATACTATAATTTAAACCTTAACCCCTGTGCAGTTGCTACGAACAAGGACTTAAACTATAGAGAACAAAACAGTTTTTTGTACCAGGCAGTATGCATGTTCATTTTTGTGGTAAATCAGGCATTTTTAGTTTCACTTGGGGCTCCATAAGGATTGACTTGCTTCAGTAGCCAGCTTCAAGTGGTAATTCAAGGAACTGCAGTTTCTGGAACTTGCATGCTGGCTTCTTTTTTCAAACCCAAAGGTTGTTGCTTGATGTGGGCACAAAATACACACACACAGATCAATCTCTTCATCGCTCTGACTCCATACATTTTTATCAGTTTTTCTGTCTTTTTCTTTTTCTCTTGCAAAAGGCAAAAGAAAACAAAAACATCACTCATATAAATATTCTCTCACTCTGTCAGCAGAGAAAATATGCAACAAATCAACAGAGAACCCTAGGAACTCTCATGCACATACACACACATCAAAACACCCACACACAATGTATATAAGGAAAGTCATATAATACACACACATGTAAGTAAACATATGCACCATTTGAACTGCACTGTGCAATTTCATGAACCAAGTTGATGGAAGGAGGAAAAACACATCTATGCTCCATCAGACGAATTATGAAAAGTCAGAAAATAGCAGCACACTTCCACTGTCTCCAAGGCAGCGTGGCAACAAAACTATGCCCTCTCAGTATTCAGCCTGTGATAAATGTGTTCTTCTTGATTTGAGTAAAATTTATTTCCAGTTTCCCGTTAAAAAGAACTTCTTCAAACATTTTTAACAAAAGCTTAGCACTGTGCTAACCCTCGACTCGGCTGGACTCACTTTTTTTTCACACTTCAGAGTGAAATCATGTAAAGTCAGGGGTAAACCTGCCTCAGAAAAGGGTTGGATAACCCCAAATACTAGAACCAATCACCAAAAACATTTAAACACTTAATAAGCTCAAGACGAGATGCACTGACGCTGATGCTGGATGTCAGACCAGTACAAGCATAAAAAGCCTCATCAGGTATCAGTAAAAATGAGCTAATTTGATGCTGAATACAACAATTCAGTACATTTTTGTGTATGTATTCATTTTTTAGCTTTTGTTGGAACCAACGTTTAGGTGCTTGACCTAACATTGGCATCATATATATGTTTTGAAATGGGCATTATTCTCTCCCTGCCCCACTTAACATATTTTGCATAAAGGGCTCCTCATAAAACCCCACAGATTCTCATTTACTGGATGTCTCTCGACACTCTTATCAGTGTTTTATGTGTTTTTTTCCACTGTTGGCTTCTTGAGTGGTATCCCATCCTCTTTACGAGGGCCACTTTGAATGAATTTATAATTAGCCTGAGGTACAAACGTAAGAAAAGAACAAGCGCTTGAGGTCTGTTTAAACAGAACTTGCAGTGAATTTTAAAAGTGACTCGATTGCATAAAAACTCAGCAGAAATTCATGCAAGCATTCAAACAGATGTTGAAAAATGTTCAACTTCAGCAAAAAATTTGCACTTATCCTGAAGCTGTTGTTGGACGATGGTCAAATGTATTCTACTCCATTCTATTTCCCTGCAGGCCTTGCTCTTTTATGTGCTTTTTTTTTGCTGTGCTGTTTCATGTTTATGCATCACAGTAGAAATGATTTGTGTCACAAGGAGCTGCGGATGATGCACACCTCACACCCACACAAAGACCTACACCCACACACCATCTCACCCTCTCGGCCATTTTATTGACTGAGGGGCTTTGGGAGTGAGGGTGGTAAAATGTTCACCCCATTCGTTTTCTGTCCACAGATGCATGCACACAAGTAAACACACAAAGGGTACTTCATGTGATTTATGACTCTACATAAAAGGAAAAGGGTGGGCCCAAGAAGAAATAAATATGATAAAGAAACAACACGACTTACACAAACACACACACACACACACATTTATGCAAATATTTCCACAGGCGGAGGAAGCTATCGATTTGCTTTAGAGAAACAAGTAAGGAACAAACAGAGCAGACTTGTATGACTCCACTCTCTAACTAGCTTGGGATTGGTTTAATTTGGTTAAAGCTTAAAGGCTGTTTTGTGCTTGTCTGATACACATGACTCTGCACCTAAGACCCATCAGAAAAAGTTAGCCTGGCATTTATTTTGGAAGATTAGGGCTTTATAATACCTCATTTATAAAGTCTACATGCTCCAAAATAAAAGCACAGGACTGAAATTGAGTCCAGCAACAGATTCATCTTTCTTTTGCTTTCATTTACACACATAGACACACAGACACACACACACAAGCCCAGGGAGATCAATCTTTTGCTCCGTCACACCAATAATAATTCTATAAATGTTTAAAATCAGAATCAGAAACTGGGCATGGCTGTTAATAATGCTTTCATTAATAATTAAAGCTTCTGTTCCATTAATAACATGGTGAGATATGCCTTAAATATATCAGTGTCCACAGAAAAGGAATATATCCTTGTCATTAGAGCCTATATGTGTATATTTACAAGCCTGGTTATAAAAGGTGCAATTTTTTACAATAACGCCCTTTAAATGGGTTTTCTGGTCTCTTTTTAATCAGGTGTGGAATCTTTGTCATTCAAGCCCTCACAAAGTGAGATTCCACTGTTAAAGCCAGGATAAAATGTAATATGCATTCATAGGTAATGCTTGTTTAACATTCATTTTTAAATTCATCATGTGGGATCTGTCAAAATACAGTTCATTCAAGCAAAAAAAAAATATGCATAGGTTTAAATTCTTGGAAAAACA
>JAUZTA010000006.1:17952047-17967091 GCA_034780835.1 Ctenochaetus striatus | reverse complement strand
GTCATTTCATACATCTCATCAGATTTTTACATCGATACATTGCATATATTCGATATATCGTGCAAGCCTAGAGTGAAGTATCATTTTAAGGCAAAAAAACTCAGCTCCTTTTGCAGAATAAATACCTGTGGCTGCTGATGGCTGCTTTGCAAAAGGGTCATTTTGGAAAGGGTCACCTACAGAAGAGGAATCCAGCAGCAGGGGAAGGGGAGAAGGAAACCCAAGTGGAAGAAAGACGGAGGACACAGAAGACAAAGAACAAATCAAGCTAAAAAAATATTGGCTATCTGGAGGAAAGAAAACTAAAGATAAAGAGCAGTAAACAGTCAGCCATGACAAGAGAGGAGTGTACTGTATGAAGAGGAAGAGCTAAAGCAGAATAATGCTAGGGAAGAATAGAGATTGCAGGGAAAGGAGACAGAAGGGCAATAAGAAATAAAGGGAGATGGAAAATAACCTTTGAATGGATCTGTTTTGAAGGGATCTTCAGTGTGGAAAGGGTCAGAGGGAAGCTCCTGAGGCTGGTTATTGAAAACAGGTGGCTTTGTTTTGAATGGATCCTCCTGTGGTAAGGACAAAGACGAGCAAAGAAACAGAAAAAAAGTTAGAAAAAAGTATAGGCTGCATTTTAGAGTTTTTAAGTTGTCACTGACAAAATTCCAAGTGTACACTCATACACATAAAAAACTTTTCCTATTCATCTACCTACTTCAGATTTACAGCTTGGGTCTGAGCTTGGGTTTTTTCTACTAGTAAAGATTCACTGCAAACACACAGGTACAGATTCACATTGTGATGCATTCTGCCTCACACACAATGTATTTATCATAGCGGCAATGTTTCTCTTTACTAAAAATGCCAGTTGTCAGTGATTTGCATAACGGGTACACAGGCTCACATTTGCAGGCACCTTTGCATACCAGGCTGCAACTGTTGTTGATCATTAATACAAACTTCTCGTTTAATTAAGAATTCTCAGGGAACATAATATCCATACTACACAATATTGAATGAACAACAGAGATGTTCAGATTTGTGGTATTAAACTTGAATTTACAGTGAAGACAAGTCCACTGTCAAATTAGGGGTAAGTGCGGCTCCTCACATCTTCATCCATCATGAAGGTGCTGTGCTGCCCTGCGTTTTTTTTTGTAAATGGGAGTTTTCTGTAATCCCAATGTGGAAACCAGCTCTGTTTGCAGAGCTGAAAGTAAAGTTAAGGGCTTTTCATACTACTGTGTGGCAACTTGGCACCTCCAGTTTTTTAATCAGGGAGAGGCAGAAGAGGGGAAGTGGTTTCAACCTTGGCAGAGGGACAAAAAACTGGTTGCCACCCATCATGGATGTGCACAGATTTTGCTCATATGCAAATTTAACTTCTGGTGGCAGCCACCTAGCGGCAGCCAATCAAATGAAGAAATCACAGGCATTGCGGATCCGTAGCATCTGACAGCAGCAAACATGGGGGAGCTAATGTTGGCTAAAATGGGCATGGGATAACATTTCCACCAAATTCTGGAAACAAACAGGTAAGCAACATAAATATGTAGAAATTTTTGGTATCTTTTAAAATCTTGCTTCAATATGTAGTTGGCATTACTTGTGCCTTGTGTGTAAGTTACACTGTAGGACTTTTAAAATCATCACATATTTCACAATTACAGACCATAGCTAGATAACAAAAGACAGTGTTTTCTTATTCTCTTCCACACCTGAGCTGAAAAGGGTACTTTTTCTCTCAAAAATGTTAAATTGCTATGATCCTAATGATAGTTTGAACCATTTAAGTAACTACTCTAAACAAATGCAATGATCTAGACAATTTAATAATTTATAGCCATATTTTCTGCATAAATACACATTAAACACTAAATGAATGCATTTTAATTTTATTTAAAGTAAAAAAGCCAACATTTGTCTAAGCATCTATCTATACATCCATTAGGGTCTTGACATTAGCTTTTTTGTTCACAAGCCAACATGGCCAGCTGTTTTCCAAAGATACTAGCCACTAAGCAGTTCCATTGGCCACAGTTTTGTTGTTAGGAATTAACATTTAATATCAGGTGTCTTACACTACAAGTTGGGACACTATGTAAAATGTAAATAAGAACAGAACATAATGATTTGCAATTCCTTTTCAGTCTATATTCCATTGAATACAGTAAAAAGACAAGAGATTTAACATCTGAACTAATAAAATTTTTTGATTTTTTGGAAATATGCATTCACTCTGAATTTAAGACCTACAACACCTTCAAAAAAGTTGAGACTGAGGAAAGAAAAGACTGTCAAAGTTAAGGAATGCTCAGAAAACATCTTGATCATTCCACATGTTAATTGGAAACACGTGGGAGCTATATGGGCTTGGGAAAACTTTGGAAAACAATTGTCAGTTAGCACAGTTTGTTGCTACATCTACACATGCAAGTTAAGGCTCTACCACACAAACTGAAAGCCATACATCAACCACATCCAGAACGCAGCTGACTTCTCTAGGCCCTAACACATCTGAGATAGACTGATGAAGATTGGACAAGTGTGCTGCAGTCTGACGAGTCCAAAATTCAAATTGTTTTTGGAAAGCAAGGATGTCGTGTCCCCCGGCTAAAGAGGAGAAGGACTATCCAGATTGTTATCAGCCCTAAGTTCTAAAGTCAGCATCTATGATGGTATAAGGTTGTGTTAGTGCCTATGGTATGGGCAACTTGCACATCTGTGAAGGCACTGTTAATGCTGAAAGGTACATTAAGGCTTTGAAACAACATATGCTGCCTATTAGACAATGTCTTTTTTTAGGGGCACCCCTGCTATTTCAGCAAGACAATGCCAGGCCACATTCTATAGGTGTTACAACACAGTGGCTTTGTGGTTAGAGTGCAGGTACTAGACTGGCCTGCCAGCAGTCCAGACCTGTTATCCATTTTCATTTCATTTCATTTTTCAATCAAAAATTTAGAATCACACTTATTCATTTTAGGAGGTGACTTTAACTTGGTAATATACCTGGCCTCAATTCAGGTTATTTCTCATGGGTCTTGGAATCTTAGATTGTACTTGTATACTCATGACTTCTTTTTCATATTTCCTATTTTAATGTCCCTTTCCCATTGCCTAACATGTTATGGAAGCCTTTGGAAAATATTGGGGTATAAGGTGAATACAGGGAATAATGAACTATTTTCTGTCAACAATGCTGTCTTGAGTACTTCAATCACACATTTTCAGTTCATGGTGGTGCGGGACCAGTTTACATACCTTTCAAGACAAACATTGCTGCTTTAGTTAAAAGACTCAAGCAGTCCTTTGTATACTGGAAATCTTTACCTCTTTCACTCACTGGCCACGTTAATGTTATGAAAATGAGTGTGCTCCCCAAGTTCTTGTATTTTTCTGATGTTTGCCTAACTTTATCCCAACGTCTTTTTTCCCTTAGATTAAAAAAAGCTTTTGTCTTTTATCTGGCATGGTAAGGTACAGCGCATTGGTATAAAACATTTACAAAAACCCGAGGACTTGAGGAATCTTGTATCATCAAAATTTTTTAAACATGTCATTGGACAGCAAATTTCAGAGCACTTTTACACTGGGTGTCACAAGATGAATGACCAACAACTCTTCTCTGGGTTCAGCAATAATCAAAATTAGGGCTTGGCGATAAATCGATTTTATCGATTAATTCGAATTTGCACTTAATGTCGATAATTAATATCGATTTTCTCATTAACATCCGCCACCAATGCCTGCGTGCTGGGCTCACGTAGTTCAGTAGCCCCCTTCCCCCCTGCACTTCATACACAAACAACATGGCGCCGAGCGGTGCAGATCTCACTCCGAAGAAAGGAAACGTATCTTCAGTTATTTGGAATTGGTTGGGGTTTGTGGCGTCAGACACAGAACAAACAGCACCTCGAAAAAGAAAAGGGTCTTATAATTTTATGTTTTACTTATTTTTTTTAAGTTAGTGTTAGAGTGCATTATGTCATTTTGAAACTAGATAGAGCTTACTGAAAAGTTACGTTGTCACTGTTTACAATGGCAGGCTTATGTAACTTAAACCCCAGAAGGGAAAATTTAAACAAAATAAAATTGAAACTTGTTTTGAACAATTTCTTTGTCATCTGCAATTGATTTTAGGTAGGGGGTGAAAAAAAACGATTTAAATCGTGAATCGGGCTTTTTTGTGAAAAAATCTGAGATTTTTTTTTAGGTCATATCGCCAAGCCCTAATAACAAGTAAATAAAATATAATCGCATCTTGTAATAAAGAAATAAAAGGCAAATGTTTCTAAGAAAGTTAGTATTGTTCCATTCTATTTAAGTGTCCCTATAAGCCATCTCAAATACATTTTACCTCGTTCATGATGTGGACAACAGAATGTCATTAATCCCTGCTACATAACAACATTCACAGCATGCTGTGGAGTAACTGTCTGAATTATTTTGCATCATCTGAGACCACCTATAAATAAAGATCACTGATTTAACTGTTTAGAACAGAAATCGTCCTAAAACAGTTAATTGCCCGTTGATTGGCGCACATTAACACTATAAACACATTAATCAGCAGAGTGTCTTTGACTCCACTGGCAAGGCCTTCCTTATCAATTCCAATGTTGATCAAGTATCCTAGCTAAGCACTACACTCCACTATAATTTTCTCATTTTTAGCAGAGACACTCATGAAATCCACTGTACATCCTTCATAGAGATGTAAGGGTGAAACCTGTTCTAGCTAGTAGTGAGAGGTAGAGAAAAGTAAAGAGTAAAATGAAACAAGGACACAAGTAAAGAGTGACAAATATAACACAAAAGGAAAGAAGTTTGGATAACAAGAGACAAAATCAAGAAATGGAAAAAAATGTATGTGATTAACTCAAAGAAAAGTGGTGTGAGAAGAAGGTGATAAATGACAGAGAAGATCTTGAGAGACAGAAAAAGACAGACACAGAAACAATGCGCAAACGTTAAGATAAGAAGAATTCAGGAGACACTGAGTAAGAAAGAAGAGGTTAAATTGAGAGGCAAAGCATTAGACTGCGATCGAGGCCTAAGTCTGGCCTTCTCACGCTGACAGTGACAGTCTCCAGAGCTCTGTTACCTCTAATCTACCATGACAGTCACACATTACTAGTAATCTCTGCTGACAGGAGACCATACTGAAACAGACTAAACTTCCTGTCTTACCAGTGTCTGGATTGTACAGCTAAGGCCCCTTCACAACTCAGGAAGGTCAAACAAGCTGAAATGACAATTCTCTCTCAGTACAGTACCTCAATATACACAGCAGAAGATATTTGATCTAATGCAAGAAGAAAGAGGAACTGTAATAACCTCTTGTACAACATTCTGCTAATGATTTTTGATTCAGCGTGGGAGTCCTTGAGCTCCACAAACTGCTAAAATGAAATTTCAATAGTATCATCAAAAACAACAAGAACAAAAATAAAGACAGATAGAAGCAACTCACACTCAAGGAAAGAGCATTATTACACTTCATTTGACATATTAATGGCATTTTGAAAACAACCTTGACAGATTATGTTTAAATGTCAAGTGTTCAACTGGATGGATGGAACAGACTGCAACAAAGCAGAGGCTACAATTCATAACTAAAGGAAGTAGAATCTGTGATTAGCAGGCAGCAGGAGGCTACTTGAAGTAATGCATGGGTTTTGGCAAACTGTAGGTACACAAAATCCATCACGCACATGGTTTGTTATAGTAAAACAAAATGAATTTTGGACAAGTCACTGTGACAAGCGACTGTTACAGGACTAAGCCCTCACATTTACAATGCTTCCACTGAACAGGCACTTGAGTTAAAAGAAGGCAGAGAGAGATGAGAGGAAGGAATCAGGAAGGAGAGAAAAGAAAGGTCGTTCAGATAGGTCTATTTCAGGTAACAGTAAGCAGACACAAACATAGTTTTTTTGCCGCCTAACGTTACACATATACTTCCCGTCTTTCTTTCTTCCGCTTCTTCTAATCTGATTCTCTATCATCCTCATCTGCTGGCAACATTTCAGTTGTCCTCATCTTGTTTTCATTACTATTCTGTAGAAAAAACCTATCACATCATGACCTTAATCTGTTTAGTAATCCAAAGCTAACATGATTCCTATTGGTTATTGCTAGAGACAGCAAGCTACTCAATTATAATTTTGATCATAGAACTGTGGCTAGGAAAAATATAATTTGTCTTACACCTACGGTGGAGCAGACATCTCCTTCCTTGTTAAATTTGCAAAACTCTGCAAGAAACTTTCTAAAATATTAATAAATGTTGTAATTCTTATATTAGATTTTAAGGGTAAGGTGAATGCAAAGCATGTACCAATTAATCAGAGCTACCAAATGTAAACAAGCAATCACTTGAATTTCAAAATGTAGCTCTGAATTGACAAACTTCACTTCAAACATGTCTGTGAAAAATAAATAATTTCTTTGATTTGATTTTAAGGACATGTACTTGTCACCGAAGAAGGGAGTATGCCACATGTCAAGTTTGGAGTTGGGCACTAGCAACAGAGATCAACAGTAAATTAATGAAAGAGAATTACTCACTGGACTTAAGTGCTGAGGAATTGACTTCAATCTCGCCCCCTGTGATTGGCTGGAAAACAGAGAGCTCAGAGTGGTAGAGGTCTGGGCTGGGGGCTAGACTTGTGTTAACTCCACCTCTTTGCTGGGCTTCCTGCTCCTCATACACCGCCATCAGCTAAAAGAAAAAAAACACAAACATTACTTACTTATTATTTTACTTCTTTTATTCTTCTCATCCATTATAAACTCAGCATTAGATCAGAGTGGCACAGCAGACATTCTGTTTTAAGATGTTTTATTATTATTAGTATTTTTATTTTTTTAAACTCTACTCACAGTCACTCCAGGTTTATTTTCTATTCCCTAATCACTTTACACTTACACTCAAAAGGAAAGTTACTCCAATATCATACATTAAGTTGCACTATGCAATTTAATGTGAAGCAAAATTTAGAGGAAAAATTAATGTTACACAGCACAGAAAAATGCGGAAAGAAGCCACTAGATTTAGATCCAACCAAAGCAGTGCAACCCAGAGACAGACATGCCGTGCCTATTTAAAATTTTTCAAACTTGACTCATAATTTGTAGTATACAGGTTTTTGATGAAAGTTAAATAATGTGCATAGACATTATATAAATATCAATCTTGTAACAAAACTGTTTTACAGCTCATTTTAAGACAAAGACTGATATACATCCTACAGTTCTTTATACCAAACAAGAAAAAGTTCTTGCCTGGCTTTGTTGATATACAAAGACATCATTTTTGTGTTACCTTGTGGATGAGGACGCTATAGAGGACGTCCAAGGAGCCCAGCATTCCTATGACAGAGTGTGTGTCTACTGTTAAACAGCTGCCTCCATTCGTGTTACCCTTTGCATGTGTGCAACACCCTGCTAGCTCTAACTGAGTTATATAGTGGAATCCCTGTCTATTGAGTATTACACTGAGTCTGCGTTTAGCCTAACATAGCACAGAGCTTGTCAACACAGTGTTCTAGGGGCCTCCACGTAAAAGCTGAATAGACCTGTGTGTGTGTATCTATAGTATGTGTGTGTCGTATCTATAGTGGTCAAGAGTAAAGAAAGGGGACTTTACCAGTACAGCCAGAGGCTTCCTGCTTTACTGAAACCCATAAGAGTGCAACATACAGACATGAGCAAACACATATATGTTACCAACAGGTACAACCACATGAAAGTATGCACACACAGATGTGAGTCACTGCACTGTGATTTGCTGTTTTTTTTTCCTACACAAGAGTGTAACAAACAACAAAGCCAACATTATGAAAATGTAATTCTGAAACGCAACATGATGCCAGCACTTTAGACTAAAAGCTCATGCAGGTGCTGGTATAAAAATCCAGCGACGGCATCTTTTCTTTCAAAGCCAACCTGATGATTAAAGCAGATTTCACTGGAGGTTTCTTCACTGGGTTTTTGATAAATGAGGCTCTCATTGCCCCCCTCACTCTCTCAATTCTTCTCGTGCTTTTTTTTCCCAAAAAAGGGGCACCTGTGTTAGGTGGAGGTACTTATTCTTGAAGGCTTCACCTTGTTCTACTTTGACATGGAGTGTACATCATTTTAACACGCCTGCCAGATGCATAACTATAAATGTAAAAGCTCCACAGTGAAATGATTGAAACAATTAAGTTGGAGACATGTTACATACATGTACATCAAAGGGTGTCATCGAACAATCAACATTTAATTTTTTGTTTGAAGACCTCAATAGAAGTAACATAACATAAAGTACAGCCAAAGTACATATCGTGTATAGTTTCTTTGCAGTATAAGCCACCAGGGAATGAGCAGAACTGTACTGAATTATAGAATATCGCACCTCTCTCAACCTCTTCATCCACATCTCACCAACTATTCTGCACAGCTGATGTCCCTCTCACACATTCATGTCCTCTCACACTCCCCTCTTCCATCTAACACACAACTTTCTCATTGTAAAGCTCTATCTTCTCTCTCGTAACAGAACCTTACCCTCCTTTTTTGGATCTTTTGTTCCAAATTGTTTGTCATTTACTGACTTTCATTTTTCTCTATATTTCCTCATCATCCACCACCTCTTCTGTTTTAATACTAAATTCCCACCTTAATGTAATTAGTAGAAATCTTGGCCACATCAAGGTAAGAGGTAAGGGTAAAGACGGAGAAATGCAACAAAAATACAAATATTCAATAAAAACAGACTACATTTATCCAGTTTCTGCAATATGTCTTTTAGGGAGAGCTGAACTAGAATAATAGCTTTAAGATACACACACAAACACACACAAACACACTCAAAGAGGGGTGGCAGAGATTTTTAAAGAACATCTGAAAGAATGACAGGAAGAAAAATGGGTAGACAAATTCAACATAGCCTTGCAGAGTCTCTTAAAAAGCAGAGGTGGAAAGAAAGGAAAGACAGCCCAATGAGAGAGAAGAGGACTTTGCTTCTGTTCTCTTTGACAGGCGACTCAAAGACCTGCCAAACAAAATGACACCACAGCCTGAGAATGAAAGGCAGAGAGGGGTGAGGGAGACAGAAAGGTGAGACTGCATATAACAAATGCATCAGGAAAAAACAGGGATTGAGACAGAAGCTAAGAGAGAATCTAATAATAATAATGTAGAAAACTAACAGATGAACTGTAACTTAAAACCCCTTACGAGTATCAGAGAGTAAGAGCAAAAAGCAAACCTAAAACTTGAGATTTTGAGTGCCCCTAGATCAAAAGCAAGTGCAATGATGTGTGCATTTCAGCCAAAATTCAAGTTACATGCTGCCGCTATTTTATTTGTTACAAGTTCAAAAAAAAAAATTTTTTTAAGCTAACACCAAATGTTATTCAACCTCTAAGTAATAAATTAATTACTTTTGCAGTCCACTGATGTTTCTCCATCATGCTATTGTATGTAACATTAAACCTTCCAATCAGCTGTTCTGTCAACCACCCCTAAAGACTCCAAGATTTTAATAAACATCTGATTATGTTCTCTTTTTCTCAGTTTCAGTGTACTGTCAAAACAAACATTTTACTTTTATCGTGTTGTTGACAACTTCAAGTTGAAAAGCCTTTGAATATTTGAGCTCAAAATGAATCTAAGAATAAGAAATAAGGCTTCATTTTCTCTTATTTGGGTTTAGGAAAAAAGACAAAGAGCAACCATGGCAAAAAAAAAAGCATATTAAGAGTGGGCTTAAGTGTCAATTTGTTGGATTATTTGTTTAAGGAAGGTCAGATGTCTGTTTGAACCATAATTGGCAAAGCTGAAGCCATCTGATTTTGAGAGTCTAGTTTAAGGCCACTTAAGTAATATATTTACATGGCAATTCTGTTTGACTGTAGTTTGGTAAGACATCCACAGTTTGGCATCACTCATCAATAGCTGCAATAAAAATAATTTCCATTAATGTTTGATGAATATAGTTTCACAGAGGTTTATATCCAAACAATTTTCTAATAAACATAACACCATTGAGACGACTTTGTGTTCTAGTATGTCATGTTACAAAAATGCCCATGACCCATTTAGTTGTCAACTGTAAGAAAAATTTTGTTTAGCTTTAATTAAAAAGCACAAATAAGATGCATAGGTTTAACAGAAAAGCTAGCTAAATCTTACCCCGGAGGGTTACATCTAAGCCCTCCTTTCAACCACTCCTCATTTCCTCTATTTTCTTCTACTCAATTTGAGGTTTATACAGGTAAACCTAGTGGAAGCTATTGGGAGTAACTGGATGTGTGTTTGTGTGCATGTGTGTGCGTGCATGTGTAAGCGTGCTAGAGCAGATAGAAAAATGCAGTGCTGGTTCCTTTGCTTTTATTAAAATTAAAAGAGCTCATGAAATTGGGATATAGATTAATATTAGTTCAAAATTTAAGTGCTTAACAGTGTGCACACATAATTACACACACAGACACACACAAACATTACCATTTTTCTTCACATCATACCTCTTATAATGGAGTCGATTAGAGTCTGATTGATTACTTTGAAGTGGATCAATAAAATGCTACAATCAGCCAAATGCATGAGCGAAGACAGATCAGAGTGTACACACACACACACACACACACTCTCTTGCTCTCTCACTTTCTTACAAACACATACACAAGGCAATCTTTAAATATGCTTCAGCTATCTGTACACCATTGAGCTTTGATTTCCACTCATGACCTCTTACCATAAGAATCAGATGTTCAGGCAGGTTTGTGTGTGTCTTTGTGTGTACTCGGGCTTCTTATGCAGTCAGCAGTACCCTTAGCAATGATCAGTCTATCAAAATCTTAACTAAAAAACTGAAGGAGTGAGGTGGCCATTTCAGGCAGCACCTGTCTGTTACTGGCTAATCTGATTTAGCGTGTCATACATTTGAGGATAAGGAGAAAATGTTGTACTAAAAAAACACTTTTTTCATCCACAAATATGCTAATTTACTGCCAGCTGTGCCATTTCAGCTTTCTGTGCTGCTTTTTTTTTCGTTAGAAAGGAATGTTGTCAGTGAACTTCAATGATGTGAAAATGACACAACACTTAGGATAATAAATGTGTCTTCCAGGCTCAAAATCACAAAGCTCTTACACTGATGCAACTGTTTCTTAAAAGAATTCGACCTGGATTACACACACAAACACACACATAGAATAGGAAGACTGACAGCACCACCTAGCTCTACACAACAGAAGCTGCATGTGAAGTGCACTTTAAAGCCACCAGCAGACCCCCTGACCTTCAGCTACATGCCTGGCCCCTATTATCTGTAATTGTGACATCCATGAGTTACCTGCTGACCAGACAACAGTTTTCTGGCAAAGCAAGAGGAAGACAAGGTGCAAAGGTTACTTTGTTATTATTACCGTATACCTGTTTGCCTCTCTCAGTGCAAACAAGGAAAGACAAGCTGTGGCTTTAGATTCATGTCCTGGGACATGTGAAGAGTGATTTAATCCTCATTCTTTGTAACTTGAATGTGTTTTTTTTAGCTATGGTGCTACACTAACAAGCCCAGTGAGACTCTTTCTCTCAGCATTTCGTCATTCCCCTCTCCGCCCTTTTGATGTAATGCCAAAGTAAGAGAAAAGCATTTTATGTCTCATGACATAATTTTGATGCTGCTCTTTGTGGAGCACCTGTAAAAGAAGTCAGTGCAGGGCCGGCAGAGGTAAGGTCACACAGGCAGGCAGGCAGTCATTCTGTAAAGCTTTTATGAGAAGTAATTTTTCAAGAGCCTAGTACATTTTTCCGTAATGCCAATAAAAATAATTGTGCGGATCACGAAGAGAATCTGAATGAATCCTGTGGCAGATCAGTTCTTCTGCCAGAGGCGATGTACAAGTTAGGTTTTGAGTCTTTCATCAGCACATATTCCTGCTTACTACTGTTTTCTTCCCTGGCTTCACTTTGCTTCCTCATGTTTCCCTCTTCCTTATTTTGCCTTTCCTCTTCCCTTGTCACCTCCTTTCCTCATAATGTTGCTCTCTCATTTACATTGTTTTCTTGAGATTCTTCCTTCTTCTATTTCTGTTCTTCTTTCTTCTCCTCTCTGTCCTGCTCTCCACTCTGAGTTGTAGTGGTTCCTTACAAATCAGCTGATGTAAATCATCATGTTCCCGCACTTTGCTCTATTGGATACACCACCCGGGCAACAAAGAGCTTATTGATTAACACATGAATGTGATACACATGCAGTTACTCCCTCAGTCTTGATACTCTAAATCTCACTATTTTATTCCTTCATGTTTTTTTCCTCACTCTCTCTTTCCCCTTTTCTCTTGTTCCATTTGGCTGTAATCTGTTAAGAGTCAAATATAGAAAAAAATTACTTACATAGAGAATGAAAAAAAATACACCATAGATATACATTTACATTCTATAAGCATTCAAATATACACATCACATAAGTATAGGGACAGAAATATTCATATAAAAAAAAATACGCATACATCTCCATTGACCTCTTTGCTGCAGTCAATCCTCTCCTGTGGTAATCAATAATCAGGATGGTGTTGTCTCCGAATGGAGAATATGGATGAATGAAATTCACCTGCTCAGCAGTTTCCAGTGTTTGTGTAGGTTTGTGTGTGTGTGCTGACCATCTATTGATCTCCAGTCACCTTACCTCTCAGTAAAGCATGAGAAAGCCAGACAAGACAGATAGGAAGAAAAAGATTAATGGGGGACAGAAATACTATGAAAAATGAGAAACCAAGAAAGACTGAAAGAGAGACAGTCACATACATACAGCATAAATACAGACAGGGCTGTGAAATAGACATTAATACATACTGAAAAAATATTAGGCAGCAGAGGTGGAATCATAAGGGGCAAAAAGGTAAATCCTATCAAAATACTTAAGCCAAGACATGATACCTTGATTTTCAACACTTGGCAAAACTACTACTTAGTATTGTTATTACACATATTTGGATACATTGTATTAACACCTTTTACTAAATGAAAATTAGATATCCTCAGAGGGTACTTGGTCGTAATCGGACAGAATGAATTTTTCAGTCAGCTTATCTCATTTTAATCATTTTTGTTGCAGAAAATGGGGATGTCAAGCAGGCAGACTGACCACAGAATCTTTCACACATGCACTACTTGCCTTAAATTTTGCAGTCATCTACCAGCCGACGTGCATCCAAACCACAGGCACAGACTTTAACCTGTCACCTCCCTAGTCCTATGTCTGTGTGCAGCGGAGTTATGCCTGGATGGAGCAGGCCATTGTGCAGGGCTGTCACAACCAGCAAGTGGGCTGTTCGGTCTCCCTTTGCTGCTGAACACAAACCCATAACACTACAGCTTCTTTCTTAAGTGGAATCTAGCTGTACGGAGTGCAGCTGCTTTATACTCTTTTCTGCTTGCCTTTATATTGCTTTCTACTCTTCCACCTATGTTGCAGATGGGTCCACATAGACATAGTGTTGATATCAATGCAAAAATTCACATCTCTCACAATTCACAAAACACATCATGCCTACTGCAGCTCTATTCTAAAATCACCCTCATCAAAAGCCATAAGACTTTCTGAGAACATGGCTGACATGGATAATCCCAAATTGTGTGCTACATGTGTTGCATGGCCACACAATGTCCACACCTGATCATACAGAGTTCATTTGTAAACTGGCTTAACATTTTCATAACAACCTACCAATCCTGGTGATATTTGCAGATCTTCCCCAGAAAACAAAAACAAAAACCCAGCACCATCTAATGAACTTATGAATCATTTTTTTAGATTATTCTAGTATAAAAATTTTGGCTATTACTTATAAATTTAAAGATTGATATTTGACATCCTTAGATTTGATACTATACTGCCAAGCAAATTTCCTCACTAATATTATGCATACACATTATTGAGATAGAAAGAGCAAAAATAATTTCAACTGTCAAGAATATGCTCCATCAGCGGTACAACTGTTAGTGGCTTTTTGAACTTCAGAAAGGCAGAACACCATGTATGACACACAGCCAAAACCAAATGACAACTTCTGTTTCCTCAGTCAAGCAGGCCGTGTGTGTACTTGCCTGCATCCATATTTGCATGTGTGTGCATGAATGTTCGGGTCGCTGTAATACATATAAGTATGTATGCTTGTGCGTGAGGAAAAATATCTGTGCTTATCAGCATGTGTATGCAGGCATGCTTGCATGTGTGTCTGTACTAACTATCAACCACAAACCTCCCTGAGGCTATGTGTAGACCACACTTGGCCATATGGAATGGCATTAAGGAGACACACAGTGGCACAGATGGACACATTCTGTGCAGGCCATATTCTCAATGATTCACCAGCAGCAATCTGAACGACAGCCCTCATAAACCAGGGAGCCTATTAAGCAGGAGAAACTGCACAGGCTCCACCCTCTGAAAAGAGGAAAGTCAACTGAGTGTCAAACTAGTTTTTCTAGGTGGCTGTTTTTTTTGTTTTGTTTTTTGAAATCTTAAAGATTTCAGTATTGATTAACCTGACTTGAAAGTTACTCAAGGTGTCATGGAGGTGTAATTTTTTTATTTATCCTCACTGAAATAAATGGTATGTACAATATTTCATAAACTAGAAATAGCGCCTTTCAATTATTGATCTAACATGAAGAAAAGTTTAATTGTAAGAATCCAATTCCTCAAGATCGCTTGATAAATAACAATCGTGCATTTAACAAAGCTTATGAGAATACATTTTCATTATCAACTAACAAATGACTAGAGTCATGTCCCTTCATCAACTGTAATCAATAAATGTATTAAGCCACTGGAACATTTTGATTCAAACTGATTTTTGTAAGACCTAAATTTGGTACATAGCAAAACGTATATATATTCACATGTCATTGCTGAATACTGATGAAGAAATGTATTGAAATTAAGTGACGTCTAGCCATCGGTTCATGCCAGCGGTATCACTTCCTTTTTGTTGACACCTCCTAGTCTGACCCCTTGATCTTGTCACCCTGTATATCTGAATGTTAATGCC
>JAUZTA010000006.1:17737848-17748543 GCA_034780835.1 Ctenochaetus striatus | reverse complement strand
AACGTAATGATTATAAACATATTGATGACACAAAGAGTAAACTGTTCTGTTGCACTTTTCTTTCATTACCGATAAGACATAAAAAAACACAAAAAAAAATGCAGCCAAATGGGAAACACAGCAGTATCGAGGCAGAATGAGCTCAGAAATGACACAGAGTGGCTGGATGTGCGACATGCCTGCACCGACAGACGCTCGCAAACACTGTGTGAGTCTCTTGTATTGCTCACAGCAGTGGTTCAGCCCACGCTCAGCCCCACACAGCTCACTTTGTCCAGCTCTCATTCACTTTACCTACCCGTTACTATAGAGACACAGCAGAGAAGAATGCTGAAAGCGGGCTGGAAGACAGATATGCAAGAGACCTGGGCTGAATCTCAATAATAAAGAGGAGCCTCACAACACACTGCACTGGAAGGCTGTTACATAATGCTGCTGCAGAATTCTGCCATCAAGTTCAACCTGTGAAAAAAAACAATAATATACTATATAAAAGCTATAAAGCTCTTTTGAAAGTCATGATTCCTTTCACTGTTTAACCTCACAGATCATGTGACTGAATGCGTAGCTCCATGAACATGAGAGCTGATACTGTCTGTACACCATTCACATTTAGTGCTGAGAACAATATACAGCAGTGATTAAAGCTTCAACTAAAAAAAGAGAAGGATTTTCATCGTGTTCTTCCTTAAACACAAGAAACTGATCAATCAAGTGAGTCATGTTTTACACATACGATAGTATTACATGGCTTGGATTTATTACAGACAATCCTTTACCTTACTAATGGGTAAACATACCGATACCAAATATGCCACAATGTCGAACTAGCAGGGCCATAAATTCATTAGTAAATGACTGGTTGCAGTTGAAATAGATTTAAAATGGGTTTTATCCCTGCAGTTTTCATTTTAAATATTTTTCATCAATGAAATAATCCGATTCTCTAACATCAGCAGACTGACAGATGGCAATAAATAAATAAAATCTATTTCTCCCCCTCCGTGTTCTCATTTTTCTCTTTTCTGCCTCTTTTTATCTTGTTCTAGTTTCTCTCTCTCTCTCTCTGTCTACCTCTCAAACTCCTTCCCTCCTGTTCTCTTTCTGTCAGCTCCTTTTTCATTTTCTCTGTGCCTGTCTTGAATTTTGCTCTGTAAATAGATACTATATCCATATAAGACAGACGCACATGGAAAGAGAGAGAGAGAGAGTCACAGACAGTTCTGAGACTGCAGCAGATTCTAACCAATCACATGAAGCAACCCTCCAGCCCACGTGGCTTATTCATAAAAAACAAGAGGAAACCCTTGTCACTTCGGCTGCATTCCTCTCATACGGTATAACATCACTGTATTCCTGATCCGAACTAGGAGAATGTTGATGTATAATGTAACTTGAAAAATGCATATTTTAAAAATCCTTTCCTAATTTTGCACATCTCTGAAAATAGTTATTAATAATGAAGAGTGTGAGCCCAGTTCTCATGCAGATTCCCCTTCTTTTTTTCAGCCGTTACCAATTTGCTTTCTCACTGTTTGGTTTCTGTGTTCCCATTTCAGCATGTGGCCTGGATAACAGTACCCAGGACACACAGAGAGATACCAAAAATATCCTCTATATGTGTCAGCTTACTTCTCTGTATTCACTATACAACACAGATATATTAAATGCAGCTAATGTGGCATTTTTTACAGAAATCTTTCATTTACATATACACACACACATACATACATAAAATGTTAAAAAAAAAAGAGTCATCTTTGTGTCAGTGTCTCTAAAATTTGGCTGGGTAAACTTTTCCATGGGAGAATACTCTATGGATCTGATGAGTTTCATGGCAACCAATGAAATCTCATGAGCTTCAGTCTCGTGGCAATCTATGGTATCACACCAGTAAGCATATTTGTCATGGACTTATTTCTATTGCATAACTATGTCCCAAGGGTTCCCTTCAATTTAAAGGATTAGTGAGTGGGAGTGAGTAGATAAGAGGCTGTCCAAGTTAATTACTGCACGGCAAACTGCAGGGTTGGTACAAACATAGGCCGCAAGCAAGTATGTTCGCACATCATGATATGGAGAGTTGTAGTGACCATGAGCATAAGCCACAAGACGAAGAGGTGAGTGAATGAAAAAAAATGCAAGAGAGGTAAGATATCCTACAGAAATTTTAAATTTATTTCATCATTCATTGTCACCATAAACAATTACTGCATTTACCTTTTATTAACACGTAGAGAGAGTGGATGCAACTGTGGTGAAACACCACAGAAAACACATAGAAATATCACTTTCCACAGCTGACATACAGGAAAAAATGACCTGTACAAAGGATCTAACTTACAGATGATCATACTAGACTTGGTGACATTAACTGTGAAACCTAACTAGCAAAAACTGGACTGAAACTAAACATGGATACACAACTGTTATGTTATACCACTGTGCAAAACATCAAAGCTTTGTTCTCAGCTGTGCAAAATAGCAGCATTATATTCCACTTTCCAAGCAATGGATTCACAACACAACATCACAATGATCACTTAGTATGAGCATAATACTGAATAATAACTGCCAGGTATGCCCGCATTTTAGCTTATAGAAACAGCAATGCTGTGTGCAAATTATAATCTTTCATCACTTAATGAGACTTTCGCATTCAATATTTACATTATGAGAAAATGTCTTTCCTGAATTGTCTGCACCGAAAGTGACATGAACCCAGAAACATTTACAAAGCAGACCATAAAACCATTAAGCTCTATTTTTTTCCGTTTTTGTGCTTGAACTACATCATATACAGCTGCCTTCAAAACAGGCAGACACAAATAAAATATGAGCAAATTTAAAATATGGGATATGTACATGTAAACCACATAGCTTCAGGCCAAATAGTATTTAATAGTTGGCACATGCATATGAGATTAAAAAAATCTCTTGAAAAACTGTACAGTCCATTCAGTCTGTGTTTATTTTGGCTTCTGCAGTGTATTGGGAAGCAATACAAAACAGAGGCCTTGATTGATAATCTTGCTGTATGGCCGTCTACAGGCTCATTCAGTGCAATTTATCATATACATTCTAGGGAGGAATATACTCCCTGCTCTACTTTTACATTTCTGCCTCTTCCCCTCATTTATAACTGAAACCAACTGCTCACTTACAGATACATTATTACAAGTCAAGTCAAGTTCATTTTATTTACGTAGCGCCAAATCACAACATAAGTCGTCTCAAGACACTTCACCTGTAGAGTTGGTCTAGACCAAACTCTATCATTTAATTTATTAAAACCCCAAAAAATGTGAAGCAGTTCCCACATGGTGCGTGAGATGGTACAGTGTGACAAAAGCATGTCATTTTAATCCAAATCCATGTGGTTTATATGAGGAAATGTGTGCTTTTAAACACATAGAGAGCTGATAACAACCAGAAGTGAAGATACTGTTATGCCATAAATGGCATGACGGTATGACATGATGATCTGCAGTATCAACTAAAGGTTTGCAGAGGAAAACTACAGCTTTTCTCTCCCTTTAATGTCCCCTTACAGAAACATGCTTGTTGCATGTTTGAGAGCTTACCTATCAGCTGGTACAGGATTTAATTAGAGGACTATATACGGTATATCTTCACTTACAAGGCTTACGCCTACGTGTGGAAGGTGTATTAGGCTGACTCTGGTCCTCCTAAGCCACGCTTGGCTCAGTTGTGGCAAAGTGACTGTAAATAGCAGGGAGCGGAGGAGAAACGGTCGCACAGGTCAGCACCTCGGACAGCTCCGCCTCTCGGCTCCTCCACAAAAAACAAAAAAACAAACAACAACAAAAAAAACATGTCTATTTCTGGTCCTGCCTGGAACCTCAGCTCACTGCGACACATCCATTCACTTACCCGGCAAGTAGGCTAATCATGAATGAAGCGGGGATTTTGAGCGTGAATCCCTGCGCAACCCAAGGGACAAGACAGATGGAAGAAAACAGCAGTGGCATGCATTTATGAAATCTCCTACACTGTAGCCTAAACACTAGTTGTGTGGCATCATTTTAGAGGGACAATCAGCCCAGACTTGAGATGCCTTCAACGCTGGCTTTTACATTCAAAACCACCCTTGTGTGATTTTGCAAAATACATTCAGCTTAAATAAAAAAAACACACACCAGTGTCCTGTTTTGTTTCAGCGGTCCAGGTTGGACTCGCTGCTGTCTCGTTGGTTTTTGAGGTCTTGGAAGACCTCGGTGAAAAAGTGCGGGTCCGCGTTCAGCTGCAGCATTTTGGCACTCATCCTGTTGATGATCCGAAGCGACAACTCCCAGAAAACGTCCTTGTTCGACTCGATCATGAAGGGCTTGAGCGGGTAGGAGATCTCGTTGCCCATGTAGGAGTAGGCGAGATAGAGGCAAGTCTGGAAGGTGCCCTGCAGCTCGGCCGGGCTGTCGATGCTGTCCGCCACCGTGTCTTCGCACAACAGGTACACGAACACCACGTTGGCCGGCGTGATGAAGCCCTGGTCCTGCCAGCCCTGGAGCAAAAGAGTCCGGTCGATGTTCCGGAACCAGAGGATCACCTCCCCGCTGTTCAAGTCTTTCAGTTTAAAACACCTGCGGCACATGAAGTCCCCCAAACAGCGAAGCAGCTCCCCGGTGGAAGCCTGGATGACTACCCGCCTCGGTGACACCAGAGACAGGCTGCTGGACTGCTTCTGGACATTGGAAAGCCTCCCGTTTTGCACGGCAGCCTCGTTGTTCTGCGTGGGAACCGTGGGCACCGGCACCGGGATGGGCACTTTGGGTTTCTTCTCCTCGGTTTGCTGCGTCTTCCTGCTGTTCTCGCTGTTGAGCTGAGCCACCTGGCTGGTCGGAGCGGGGTTGGGGGTCACTTTCTTGGCACTCTTCTTGGCCGAACTGGCCACCAGCTTCTTCCAGGAGAGAGAGACAAACATCGAGGGCCGCTTGAGGCTCTTGTCATTCTTGCTTCCATCCCCCGCGACCTCGGCGTCCATGATGGATGCCTTTTTGGTGGCCGGTGATATGGAGAGGACGGTCCCCATGGCTGCGGAGGTGAGCGCCGCGGTGCTGTGGATGCTGCTGCAACTTGAACGCAGTCTTCTGCAGGGTGAGAGGCGGCGGACGAACAGTCACGACAACGATTGAAACTCCATTTACACGTTGAGACAGTCCGTGTTTTCGCTCCTGGGGCTGCGGGGCGGGGGGGCTGGAGATGGAGGTGTTGGAGTGAACTTGTACTCCAACAGACAGTGAGAGCCTCTCAGCGGGGAGACGCTGCGACACAGTCCTCTGAAGCCCACACGAAGATTAGTCGCCTTGCGTTTAGTCGTGCATATACACGAACCAGCAAGTGCAGCCCGGACTGACAGCCGAAGCAGCCAATGAGAAAGCCAATCAATGATCCAATCGGTGGGGGTGTTGTTTTTGGCTCTAGGTTGCCATTGATAGCCCATATGCAGATAAGAAGCTCTATTCTGGTCGCTTTTCATCTTCTTCACTTGTCCAACTTGAAAAATCTATACAATTTATAACTCAGCCACTCCAGCAGGCTGCAGAATAAGCGGTAAATGACGAGGTGCAAAGCTCTACTCACTGATGTTATCACAGTTATCATCTTTAAGCTGATACCTCTAAAGGCTGTTTATGTATAGCTCATACATGCATTTGTGTAGTTGGGGGCTGGTTTGTTCTCTGTAAAGGATTTGATCAGTTAAAAAGATTCAAAACAGAATCACCCAGCAGGCATTTCGCACATTTTCATATTGAAATAATTTAAATCACATTAAAATCGAGCTTAAGCATCAACAGCAGATAAATGCTTTAGTGACAATATCTGGGTTAATAAAGTTCAGGTATATCCAACCAACACAACAGTCCAGTTTGATAAAACTAAACTGCTCGATCACACACCACGATTGCACAATTAATGCAAAAACAACAACAACAACAAAGAGATAAACAACTGCTAAATGAAAAATATTCAAGTGATGAATTTACCCTCTAAACAAATTATGGTTTCATATAAAGGTTAGCCTGTTAAACTTCACTTTTATCCTGACAGAAAATATATAAAGGCCTCCCCAAAATTTTACACCGGAATGTTTCCTGGTGAGTTGTTGGGAACAGAGTGTTTGTTCCAGTGCAGGGCAAACTGGAGTTAAAATCTGAAGCATGCACAGCATGCTCGATGCCAGAGTTTTTAAAAGAAGAAACTTCACCTGCACCTGTTTTCTTTTTCTTGAGGCACATGCACTTGTTCTCTGTTCCTAAGGTTGTTATCTTCGACTTCTCTGGACCTTTATTATGTAAAAGCACTGCTGTATTAATTCCAATAACATCTGACAGCCTTTACACCTAAATATCCAACCCTGTTTCCTTGTAAAGCTTTAATATTATTAGAAGTGAAAGAGAAGCAAATTGCTTGCATACACAATGCAATCACAACTGCCTTGCTGCGATTCAATATAGTCAACCAAAGTGTGAGTCCTACTCCCGGCTGCTGAGGCAGTATATGCGTGTCTCAGGACAGTCCATGTGTGATCCACTTACAGCAGGTCTGGCAGCCTTACACCAAGTTACATGACTGTCTGGAATGGAAACAAATGGCCTGAAAATAACCTTGAAGTCCTAAGATCCTCAGAGTGGACTTTGTTTTTAGCTGAATTGTGAGGAATTATCCAATAAAACTGTAAACCTGTTTCCAGTTGTCATTCTTCTGACTTTCCCCATGCTGTGATTTATTAAAATGCTGTATTTTCAATGTAAATATTTACTGTGAATTTGAAGTATTATCAGAAGTCCAGTGGCTGTCATGGCCTGTTTATTAAATAAAATAAATTCCATCCTAAGTGTTATACACAGAATGACTTTTTTGTATATGGACCGACATAACAAAGGTATTCAGTAACTTTTCATTGTTTTTCTTTTTAATAGTTTTTTCCAATCCTATGAGTATTTGTTGAGTTTGACTGAATTCCTGCATTCTTGCATCATCCCTGTACTTGATCTCTTGTCAGTTTGGATAGCTGATAGTAACTGTGCAGTCAAGGAAAGTGTGAAAAATTGAGTCTGATACCATGCAGCTAACAGAAATGATGGGAAATAAAACCCAACAATTAACCTACAAATTCATTATAAATGGCAAAAAAATCAGTGTCTTTTAACTAAAAGAAAACTCTCTTTTGAATTCAAGGAACCCTTAGTGTAGATAATATGCAGCACATCAGCTGCAAACACAGGAATGTCATATGTGTGGCACAATAGAATTACATCATTTGTGTGGTCCTTTACAGGTTTAGGGTCTTGTAGAGAAGATAGAAATTGTTTGTCATATCTTAGAAAGTGCAAATGTCTTGCTCCATTCAACAAGTAGAATAAAAACAAATGATTTGCATATCCCCTCACTTTTCCTCTGCCTTTTACTGTCACTATTGTCACAAATCAGCATCATTTTTACCACAACAGGCACCCTAAGTATAAACTAATTATCCAAAACTGAAACACATGTGACATAATTAAAGACATGAATGGGGGTAATTTACACCAAACTCAGTGTATTAAGATGAACAATATCCTAAAACTGCAAAGTGCTTCCCATTTCACTCAAACTCTTTTGATCAGGCCAACCTTTGATCAAGCACATCACAAATCAGACGGCGATCAAAAGAAGCTCTTTCATCGCTAATCAAACAAAACGCAACAGGATGTGGCAGAAGAACAACCTCTATGCACAATTGTATTAAACACTGAACATCAAGCTTTTCTGGCCCTACTGTATGCCAGTATACCAATGAAATTTTTTTAAAAACATAATCCTAAGGATGGGTGAGGAGGGGTGAGACAAAGGGAGCACTTGGTACGGTAATGGTGGTAAAGTGTAAAGTGGAATAGTTTGCATCCTGTGTGGGAGGGTTTTTTCTTTATTTTTAATCTTTATGTATGTTTCTGGAGACTTACACACATATTTCATATAGAATTTTGCAAATGTGTTGTTAAATAATCAACTGTTTTACATGAATATCATGAACAAATAATATAAAGTCTAAAGCTGTTTTAACTCATTTAGTTTTTGAGGTTTTTAGTTTCAGGCAGTGCATCTAGTTTGTTATTTAGAACATAACAAATTTTCAATATTTTACTTTCTGTGCAATAAACTCAGGACTTTTGTTCATTCAGTGTAAAAACTTACATCATAAGCCTCTACTTTTATCAATAACAAAATTTCCCTTATTCTCATCTTTTCCAAATGCTGCACCATGCTTACAATATGCATATATAATACATCTGATGTGAGATCATTTTCATATATATTGCATAATATCAATATTGGGTGCAACATCTATGGTTTTACATACAAGTTCTGTTCTTCTGTTGAATGGGTTAAAAAGAAAAAAGGGCAGAACATCATGAAAAATTAAAGCTGCCTTGAGCAAATTAATTTCTGAAGTTTTTCCAAAGTTCCTATGGTATATTTTGCCCCCTAGTGGTTTTTCAGTGCAACTGCAGCAGCTGCAAACAATCCATTGTCTTCTTACATTACCATTCTACCCAATCAATCATCCACTCATTTGAAAATTACTTAATTTTCTGTCATTGTGAGCATAACTCAGCTTTTAACTCTGATAGAAATACATGAAACATACATGAAACATTTTGTTATCATGATGCATAAAGTTGGAAGACATATTCCTACAACCTTATAAAACAATAAATCTGCAAACCATAACAATGGCACAATGTGGCTCTTAATTGTCTTTTACATAATCTTTCAACTTTTAAAAAGCGTTTTCCAAAACTCTTGTTTTCATTCATCTATCTGTCTCTTGTTGTCAAGTATTTTTAAAAACCTTCGTGACAGTTGTTTTAAAGCTGTTATTAGATATAGTTTATTTGGGGCGCTTACAACATCAGTGTAAGTGTTAAAAGGTTTTAACATTTTATTGTTCAATTTTGGATCCCATGCTTACAAAATGCATATAAAATTTCAGTACCATAAGTGTCACATTTGTGAAGAGGACAAGATGTTGATATTAGCACTTTTCTACATGTTTCTGTCCAGCCGACAAGTGAAAGCTTGACAGGACATGTTTTAATTTTGAACACAATACTTAATTTTTGCAATACACGCAGTTCTTTACACTCTATAAATGTTAATAATTACATATAATATATCAATCCTGGGAACAGAACAGTGTATTTTCAAACAAGTGCTTCAAAACAAGCACTGTCAATCTGTAAATAAATATGTTGTGGACAAGTAACAAGTTGTCCACTGGAGGGCAGTCACATCTTGCTGGCTGCAAATTGACCTGTCTGTGTGTGGAAATATTTCCCATGAAGAGTTTGCTGGTGACATTTGCTGTCAGCACGTGTCTTCACCACCTCATCCCAACATTTAATTACTTCTACTGAAACTGCGGGATGACATATCAGGCAGCATGACGGAGGAGGGGAGGAGTGAAGGTTTCTGAGACCTCTGACTAATATTAGCTTTAGTGACAGAATTCTCCCGTCAACCAGCTCAGAGGCTGCCAGCAGGACAGTGGGAGTGAGCAGGGAGACAGAGTGTGGTGGAAACAATCCACAACGCAGACAGGAAAAACACACTGCAATGCTTAGAATCCTTTGTGTTTTATTTGTTGTACACGTGGCTGTGGAATACAACACGTGCCACAGATGGAAAATATACAGCAAAATACTGATAACATTTAATGAACATTTGATTTAAATAATCACTCATGAGCACATTCACAATTGCCAAAAAATGTTACAATAACAGCTTAAAATTATGTAAACATAACCCAGATAAACTTAACTAACAAGCAGTAAAAGTTAACAAAATCAAAAGAGCAGAGATCTAAAGTGATTGTTCAGCAGTGCACCTCTCTGTATTTACATTTACAAAACATAGTATGGACTCATTTCTATTCCTATGACATAAGAAGCACAAATGATTCATTTGCAGCCCTAATAATGCATTTGCAGTATAACAAAGACATACTGATTCCAAGTGGTTGTTTACAGACAGTGAAAAAGAAAATCACTGTTTTTGCATATAAGGACTGCAATTAGGCTTCATCTTAAGAAATACATGAAAAAAACACATGAGGATCAACAGAGGAGGGATCTCTGTCCCACAATGGTCAGGCATGCAGTAGATGGTGTGTGTGTGTGTACAACATGAACAATTATATATACAATTACAGTTTGGACTGTCAGGGTGACAAAACTAGAAAGATGAAACATAGCTGGAACCAATCGATGAAGGTGTTAGGAACAGCTTAATGGCAGTCTTGGACAAATATTGATGAAAGTTCAGTCAATTAAATGGAGTACGAAAGTGAAGCAAGACTGAACTATTTTTCTGACTGCTTTTTGAAAAAATTCAGAAGAAAATATGCTTCTATATGTGTGTATGAGTGTGTGTTGTGTGCATGCAGATCAAACGTAGTAAAGGGATTGGGTGTCGTGTCTTATCAGAGACATGTCTGTCAAAGCTGCTGGGAGGGATTAGCATGGCTGACACAGGCAGGTGGAGACAAAATACAAACCAGAGAGGGCAGAGTGAGAGAGAGAGAGAGACAGGTGGGCTCATACACACACCTACACACACACACAAACACAAACAGACACCTACACAGTCATACACACAAACAGGTGGGTCACTATGAATGTCACAGAATTATAA
>JAUZTA010000006.1:17703170-17716117 GCA_034780835.1 Ctenochaetus striatus | reverse complement strand
GTGTGTGTGATCAGTTCTGGCGTGGGATGACAAGATGACTGCTTTGATCTCACCATCATCTCCTAAGGACAGACACAGCTGGCTCTGTGTGTGTGAGAGAGAGAGTGCTTAATGTGTGTTTTGTATTTAAACTTGAACAAAATGTGACAAAGGTTACAAAGATTTCTGTATCATGGTAAATGGTCCCTCTAAATGCAACATTTGGCAGCTGGAATGTGGAATACACAGCAAGTGCTTCTGTTGGGTTTTAAATACTATACATGGGGTTCAAAGGTCTTGATTTTATGCTTCATTACTGTATTAGGAAAAATATGCACCAGACAGACCTTCATTCAGTGACTTTTATTCATTTAAATTTGAAGCCTTGACTCTTTCACTCTGCAGAACAAGATAAATACAATTGATTTAATACACTTCTTTGTGCACTGAGAAACATTTAACCTTGCCAGTGACAAATCTGATGTAATTTATTGTGTTTTTTTGAGGGCTAAGTGCAGATAAGGGAGGGTTATCTTTCACAAGGTGGTGGTGCCACACCGGGAAACTGGTCTGGTGACTACCCAAAATCCTGCAAAAAAGACATACTTGTGTTTTATTTATAATCATGTATGTATTAAGTTAAATTGGTTATGAAAAATGGCCATTTTTATTCATTCTATCCATTTTATAAATCCCAAAGAGAAATCACATTGTGCGGAGCTGGTTGAAGGGGGTGCACGTTGCCAGGCTGGCTAACTTGATGGCCAACCACACATTTGAATCAAATAAAGTAATTCAATCATTTGGCTCCATTAGGATCTCCAAATGGTATTAGGCTTAGGATCAGATTCTGTTAACACAAAGAGTAAAGTTGTGGTGTTTTGTTTCTTTTTCGAGTTTGTGTTATGTGATGCTACTCATGGATCACACTGGATCACTTGCATAGATACAAGAAAGCTTTCCTCTCCTCAGGCTCTAACTAATGCTGCTACTGTGGCTATCACAGTCTACAATGCTACCAACAGTTCTCACAGTTAAGCTATAATGAGAATTTTTGGCCTCTGTTAAAAACTTTTCGCTGCTGCTGCCAACCCAAGGCGATGTAGAACATATGACAGATATTACCCTGCTTTCTTTATATAGACCTAACCCTGCCTAGCCCTGCCCAAAGCTTTCCTCGTGGCCTCAAACCTGACAAGCAAAAAAGGAGACACAGTGAGAAAGAGAGAGAGAAAAAAGAGAAAGAGAAAGAGAAGGGAAAAAAGCAGTAGGATATGAAGTGACTGATAAACAAAATGTTTCTGAGATTGACATAGTCTACAGTAAGCAGGAGGATAACTGAAGGAGATCAGAGAAGGGGAGTGAGACGAACAGAGTGAGTCTGGATCTGAGCTCTGTTGAGGAGGAAACCACAACGAAAACCTCTGCGGCCAAAGCATCCATCATCCTCATGTTACTGTGATGGGAAGAGATTGCTGACCTCATCAGCAGATGTGCAGCCTGCTAGCTGGGCTGGGTTGGCCAGGGCTGGGCAAAGAAGAGTTGGACTGATTAATTTACTCACATAATCCCATCCAAGTTCTTCAATGACCATTTAGCTTCCATGCTTATAATTGAAAGCTGATCTTGCTGGAATGCTAATGATTTAATGGTTGTTTAGTCTATATGTATAAGTCTGCACTGTTGATGAGCAGTAGTGACCGGTGGAATCTTGGGGGTGATACACTACCTTAACCCTAACTTAACAGGGTAATACAAATGTAATATAAGTAATGTCAGAACTCAAGACAGAATTTAGGGTATTAAACAAAGTCATTTCACCGATATAATCATGTGTGAAGCACCAACACTGAAAAAAATGGATGATTTAATACTATTAAACCAGCAGTAGGCAGCCGATAACCAATGAAATTAAATTTAATTAATGAACACTAACAAACCCATTTCAAAAGAATATTTAAACCAAAAACTTAAATATGAGATATTTCACAAAGAGAAAAAGATATATTTTTTTCATATCAGGATTTAACTTTGAGGTAGCAATGCATTTTCCATGTGGATCCCAGTTTATGTTTGGTGTTCTGCCCTTGTACATCACTGATATCTGTCTGGACTGTTATGGGATTGTTGTTTATTTTGTCCTGCTGGTTATGTTCGAGCACTTTGGACGGATGTAAAACAAACCACTATCTCTCTGCTGCCACCTATTGTTTATGTGCTGGAAAACTGCGTCCAGCAAACTTCTCTGTCTTATAGCGAAGTGTGTATATGTACAGCTTATCATGAGAGTCAACAACCAAATTCTTGCACCCTGATACTGACAACATCACCTCACAAATCGCCAACTTAAGATAATGCAGAACAATTTCAATTCACACATTTAATGCAGATTAAGCATATATTTTCATGCTGGAGACATGGAGATTGGCAATGCTAGTGCAGAGATGAAAGAAGAAGCTAAATGGGGCAGTGGCTTTAGAAGCTGGAATGTGAAACCCTGTTAGCTAGGCCTCTTTTCACAGCGAGGCCTAATAGGTAGGCCCGGTTAGGAGGAGCATTTAAATTTTATAGTGTCAGTAAATCTAACTGAGTTTGAATGGTAAATCAGGCTGTTTGTTGATCATTTCAGATACAAGAAGCAGCTGGTCTGTTCAGCCAACACTATCTCCCTAAATGCTACGTTCATATTTAGCTAATTTGCATTAGCAAACACTGTACATTTTATTGGAAGTACAATACTGCTTGGATGCATTTTATTTTAAACATGGTGCAAATACTTATTTTTTTAACATGTCAGCAAATTGTTCACAGTCATATTATTATTGTATTTTAATGACCCACAGTATACTAATGTAAGAGACTGAAAAATAGTGCTCCTATTAGAAATCACCCATTTTTGAACAGGTTTTAAATCAAGAATTGATTTTGTATCAAAACATGACCCAAAAAATTGTTATCAAATCACATTATTAAACTCCCTAAGATTTTCAGCCTACAAAACTTAGAAATACTTTCAATAATTTTTCAAGATTTTCTCCATGCTTCTGCACTTTACTTTAAATTCAGTCTCTCATCTTTAAGCCTTTCCCATCTAGTCAACTTATGCCGTTGATTTCCCCTCTTTTTTAAAATTTCTCTCATTAATGTCTTTAAGCCATGTGCACTCACTCTCTATTGCCTTTACATCCCTTTACCTTCCCCCATCTCATGATCCCACGGCTCTCTCTCACTTCTCTAATGGAAAGTCCCCTGAGTTTAGCAGTGGCACCAGGAGCTGCAGCAGTAGTGTATGGGTCACACTGGTGAGGGGAAGGCACGCCACTGGCAGCTGGCCTACCACATTAGAAGACTTTGGTGTATGTGTGTGTGTATGTGTATGTGTGTGTTTAAGTGTGTGCTTGCATGTGTGTGCGTGCATGCATATGTGTACAATAATAAGAGCCCTGCTGCCTGTCAGCCACAAGGAAGCAGCTGCTCTGGCCCACAGATTAGAGGCTTGCACTGCACTGGATGCCCTTAGTGAGTGGTTAGATGGATGAATGAATGAACGGATGGATGGATATATGCATGAATGGATGGTAGTGAGAGGTTGGGTACTCACTGTTCACATAGACACCTACCAAGCTTTGCAACCTAGCACAGCATCTATGTAAAGATAATGGTAGGAAAATTACCACTCAAAAGTCATTATAATTTAACACAAGGGTCCTTGATGGAGTTGCCAGTCCTAAATGACAAAATGTTGCAGATTTTATCAGTTCTAGCTAGCAAGATGTTTAAACATTAATTCCATGGGTTGGTTGAAATCTTCCACTCCAGCTGACTTTTTAATGTATCAAGCTGACCCAGTATAAAAAATACAGCCTGCAAAAGTGTCTGAATATGATTTGATGGGTTTATACAGAACAAGATATCATGCTAACCCATCCTTTTTTAATGGTGCACAAAGAACATGGAAATAAACAAGCAGCATTGATTCGTATTGCAGAGTAGAACAAGTCAGTTCAAGTTTTATTGCTCTGTTAAACTTCCCAAAACCCAATAAAATGCAAGACAAAGCTGCTAATGTTGAGATAAACTCTGACATATTTTCAATTTACACAAAGTGACTGTCCCTATTTAAATAAAAGGCATTTTCCAGTACAACCAGTAATTCTATAAAAAAGTGTAGTTAGCTTCTGTTTTCCACTTAAGCTTCCGTTTTGACATTGAAAGTAACGCTAGGTTACTACTGCAGCTGCTAAGCTAGTTAGCTGGTTATGCCAACGTTGGCAGACAAACACGCTGTTTGTCAGCTTCAACATGTTGAAAATTCCAAACCTTTTCAGACCTGACAAGTTTATATACAGTTTATAACCTATGATTAGTCAATTGCTGCATAGGGGAGGGTTTTGGCTTGAAGCCCGGCCACCCAGAGCTATTCACTGAAAACTGTACCTTATTGTTTTAGAGCCACAAGACAAGCCAGCTAAGTCTAACGCTTGCGGGATTCTGTACACGTTTAGCAGTATTTGAGTGCATTTTTAAAGGACTTTCAAGTGACATCAAACACTGTCCCATTATTCATGGAAAGTAATGACAATCTCTTTCCTTCTCATTTCAGTTTTGGCTTCCTGACTGACAAAGCGTGTTCACATTTTAAGTGAAACAAAGCTACAATTGAATATTCCTGATCCATCACTGGCTCACCAAAGAAATGATATCATTGGTCATTTCATCACATTCTTCCAACAACCTGTGCTTTCTTGGCATGTTTTTTCTGTCAGTGTCCTTCATCCTTTCAAACTTCTCAGAAAGAGGGTTTGTATTAAAGTTTCATTGTACAGTTGCATTAGACAGTTGATAAAAAGGGGCAGACAAAAGGATAAAAGACGGTTTGACGTGCAACAAATGTTAGTGCGATCAAACCTGGGATGTTGTGGTTATGTGGCAGGCAATAGAAGTATAACTTGACTACCAGTGTGCCTGCCTTTTGCCTGACTTTTTTTTCTTTTACCAAAACTAACCAAGGTTGGAATATCGCCATGATTAAATTAGTTGAACATATCAACCTAATTAATTGTGTTTTGAAGTTATTGTTATTATGTTGGGACCGCACAATGTGGCTGAACAAAGACAGGCATGTGGAAACTAAAGCTTGGTAAAGAACAAAGAGCCAAAACCTTATCACACCTGCATATCACACCTGAGTGGTAACATCTGGCTTGAATCCGAATCTTGGTTTTCCTTGGACGAGACCCACAGGAACTCAGGGGAGTCCCTGTTACGAATCTATGACATCACCTGAGCGTTCGTACCTTACTTGGTAAAAGAAGGTGATTTTAAGACTCAGTTGACTTCCTGCTTCCTTTGTCTATCTTCACCTTTTACGGCCAGTGTGCAGAGTCTTAGAAACAGATTAAAAACAGGCAAAAACATTTTTTAAGTCTGTTAATTCTGCATAAATTCCTTTACACATTCCTATTTTAATCTAATTCTTACAGTATCTTTTACTGCTCTGTGGTAGTTTTATTAAGGTCTAATAAATGGATAGCATAACTGCAGAAAAAAAGTTGATGAGCTTTTTTACACTGTTTTTCAATTCCACAGCAACATCTTATCAAGGTGTAATGACTAAACCAACCCCCAGAAGCTCAATAAAAGACTCATTTTACACATGCCAGTATAATTACATCAGAGTTCTTCAGACCCCCCAAGTCAAAAATCACTTTAGATGGTGATAAAAAAATCCACCCTGAATTTTGTTTCTTTGCCATTAGTCTCTGGCAGCACAATCTATTCAACTGTCTTAACAGAAGTTTCAAGGGTTTGATTTGTCTTTGTTCATAAAATGCTTGCAAAATAACAAAAAACAATTTCAGTAAATAGTACTCAGACTTTGTGGCTCATTTGATGTTAAAGCTTTTCTACACAAACGCAGACTTATTTTGCTTCAGTGCTAAACACTGAGATAATATGGCTTTGACCCTTTCTGACATTGTCCTTTGATGACATAGTAAAGCAGAGTCTTATGTAAACTTTAACAAGCCAAATACCTGTAATTAAAAGCTGCTCCTTTGGCTTACTGTTATTGTTTATGTCTAAAAAGCTTATTCTTTCCACCCAGCAGTTAAAACTTTAATTGTATTGCAATTATTTAAACTACTTGAGGTGAAGTGGACTCTTCTTGCATCTGAAGTCAAGTCATCGCACATCAGCTGCTCCTTTGGAGTGACGTATTCATGCATTCAAATGGAATTTAATTAAGTTTACAGCACCACAACAACTACTATAAAAGACTAAGTGTGTGCCTGATATCGCACCTGTACATGAAATCTGTTTTGGGGTGGAATTCCCCGTCAGGCGGGAGCTATCAATGATATGTTAGTGAGGTATCCCCCTTGATCCTCTGTTGTGGTTTCTATGGGTGAGATGAAGGCTATAGCTGTGACACTGGGGAGGTGGGCGAAATCCTTAAATGCTCCCTCTTTGTATCTGATCTCTTTGTTCCCCACACAGTGGCACGCGCATACATTAGTGGAAACAGCGATGAATAAATGCAATTACTTTCAAGCACGCTTACACACAAACACATCCTGATGAACTCACATGCTGTATGCTGATCCCTGTAAGAGTATACACTTCATGTCATAACCTCAATAAAAGCGCAGCCCTCCAGATGTCTGGTGTGTGTACACCGCATTGGGTAAATTTGGTAGGATGAATACCTAATTTACTCACATGTAACCTCTCCCACACACACACACACACACACACACACACATACACACAGAAATTCAGGCAGAAGGTGTGATCGTGTCAGTGGTAGAGAACCTACCAACAATAGTTACCTCATACAAAAAGGAATGCTGTTCATAAGACATCTGGTGCAGGTAGGGATGTAACATGGTCAAATATTATGTCATCCTGTTCAGGTGCTGGTAATGAAGGAGGGGGGATGTTTCGTACACCTCATGCTTCACACTTCACAATACACAATGACATAAGTTGTCTCCTTCTCTTTGATATACAAGCAACAAGGCTTAATTTGTGTCAGAGCACGCCAGAGCAGGTTCCAGGACCTCACAGACTGGAACCGGCACACTTTTCATTGGATGAGGCACCTCACTATATATCTATTCTTTACTTACACCTTTTTTCCATTGAGGTTGCTCATCACATTTTATACAGTTTAAATATAATTTTAAAAGGGAGACAAAGTGACAAGGAGAGACTTTAGGTGAGGTAAAGCATGTGACTTTTTATCAGTTGTCCACAAGGAAGAAATTGGTAAAATGTCTTTAAGAGCTATGAAAAATTAAAATATTCATCTTCCAGCATGTAAAATGATCAGTTTTCTTATCACCATCAGCCAGGTGAAGCAGTTATTTATTGTTTTTTTATGTTTTATCTTGCAGACCTTATACAGACATTCATGGTCCCCAGAAGATAAAGTCCACTGAATTTACATTTAGCACCATTTCTGGGTAAAAATGTTATTGATTCTCAGACTTCTCCTCTGGCACAGCACATTTATGTCACCCTCTTGACAATTTGTGATCACTATAGTTATCACCTGACCACCCATCTAGTGCCAGAATCAAATTTTAATTCAATATTTTGCCTCAGGACAAAATACCTGCACTGATGACATTCTGTTTGCTAAAAAGATACTGACTCAGGTAAACATGATACTTATCAATTATAGTGTTAACATATAGATGTTACTTCCTCTGTTAGTACCTCTGTGCAAGTACAGCCTTACAAAGCTCATAGCTGCAGACCCTCATGTTGGTATATCATAGTCACTGCAGCTATGATGTCTTTCAAAGTGACAATTCACAAAGTCACAAATGGGCTCGCAGTATTATTGTTTCTTAAAATTGTTGCCCCACAGGACCAGTTTTATAAAGATATTTTGTTGTAATTTTCAAAAAGTTTTGATATTTTCAAAAAACTTAGTGAAATTTGTGGTTAAAATCGTTCCATTAAAACTGGACATATCAGAATAACACATCTTATGTACAGTGTTGTGCTAGTTACTGAAAACCAGTAACTAGTTACCGTTAGTTACTTCGCTAGTTACTTCATTTCAAAAGTAACTCAGTTACTAACTCAGTTACTTACACCAAAAAGTAATGCGTTTCTGTGAAAAGTAACTATTTAGTTACTAAAAAAAAAAGCTCCCATTAATGCACAACTCTGACACATGCCGCTGGCTCTTGAAAAAAAAAATTGACGTAATTTAATGAGTCTGTTTCTGTGCGGGTACTTTTAGCTACTAGCCTTGTCGCAGCATGTTGCTTCTGTAGGTGTTTCAACGGATTAGAATTGCTGTTTTGGGCTGTAGATAGGATCTTTGATCCCAGGCACAAGTTACATTTAACTAAAATGGCTTTTCTTTTTGCTTGACAAAAGTGAAGTAGTGAGAATATCTCCAAGTGAAGAAACTCAACTTGGCCTACGCCTCCGCCATGATGATACTAGTAGCTACTAGTCTTGTTGTTGGTAAGCACAAACACGCCCCCACAGTGTTTCCTCTCTCCCCCTCTCTGACACAGGAAGATTCAGGACTACACAACACTGCGCTGCAGATCTCTCAGTCTCTAGCCGAGACTGTAAAATAACGTAAAATAACGCAGTAACGCATCATGTAGTAACGACAACGGAGTTACTGAATTTAAAAAATAATGCGTTAGAGTACTTGTTACTGCCAAAAATAACGCTGTTACAGTGCTTATGTATCACTGTACAACTTAGAACACAACAGTAGAAGATATCTTGACCCTTCTGCTTCACTTTGTTAGCTTTCAGCTAATAATGATGTGAGGCAGTTCACCTTAGCGTTAGCTTCTTCTCTGACTCAGTTCCTTTCACTTTACAGAACTATCACCCGCTCTCCCTCTTTATGGCATTGGTTCCTCAGGTTTTGTGAAGGTTTGCGATGTATGAAACCCTTCTTGGCTGAGTGTGCCTTTGTAGAGACCAACATTAATAGGCTGATGTTTTAGGAAGGAAATTTACAGCCACAGCACTGACTGCTAATTTCAGCCCCTATTTGCCTTATTAGATGTAAAGAAACACCTAACAGACATGTTTAGACAGTAAAATATCAGATTTTCACCTGAGGGGGCTTTAACAATCTCTAATGATTGCCCCAATCAAGACAAAGAGTTTGTGTTTAGGAGTCTTCCTCTGCTTGTTGTTTGGTCTCATTCACTGGGAGGTCCCTAGTCTGCAGAAATACATTCTTGGAAATGATTGTATGTATGTGTACATGCACATATACAGTACATGTGCTCTCACACACCCGCCTTCAGCATGGGACAGGTTTGAACACTATGGTAGCAGTGAAGCCTTGGCACTCCCCATTTGACATGTTCAAATCTGTCCTCATTACTGATTCTCCACTTAATCTGCACCTGATCACCTCTGTCTGTCACATCAAACAGAGCAGCGAGGAGTGGCATTCTGTATGTCCTTGTATTATTTAATAATTGATGTCAATAAGCTTTTGAGTTCAACTGGAACAGGGAACAGCATCTGCAGATTTAAGTGGTGGTGGAGACATGAAATGGGAGTTTTGAGCCTCAGTCACACCTGTATGAGACAGAGGTGAAAGTTTTAAGCTGCATTCCTTACTCTCTTCCCTTTAGTTAAACACCTGGAATGCACTGTATATGCTGAATGCATGCAAAGAGTGAGAAACTGTTTGTGAGTGTGTGTGTGTTTTTTAGAGGTAGTAACCTGACTATCAGTGGTACAGACATACATTGCAGCCAACAGATCAAGTTTGTTACGGTTGGAAAAATAAAAAGCAACAGTGAAACTGATTTTCATTTGTATAGTTTTTTCCTAAATTTTAACTGTAAATACCTTTGTGAGCAGTTCAGATCAGGATTAGACACAGAGAAGGTTCAGTTCACATTATAAACTTACAGTTGTATAAATAGAGCTCATGTTTGTGTGTTTGAGAAAGGTTAAAGTATATAGTAAGTGAAATGAGGCCAGGTGATCCAGCTTGTTCCCGGTGTTTTTGCCCACATTGTACCACAGTCGGCAGACAGGGTTGCCCTGCGGGAACATGGAAGAGAAAGAGAAGCAATGGACAGGAGGGAACGGAGAAGGGAAGAATGTGAGGAATGAAGGGTGAGCTCAGCCTGGCAGGTCTGTGCAGAAACAGCATGCGCAGTGAACTCTTTGTAAGGTACTAGAAATGGCCTGAGGACACATCTTTGCCTCTACACAAAGAACTTGCTACTGATTAACCTATATATAATCAATGGCTACGCCCAAAATCATTGACTGTCTCCATCAAAGAATAATTAGTTTCTTAATAAGTGTGAATTTTAGTTTTCATAGGCACACCTTAGTTTGAGAAAAAAGCCTTTGCACAATCGTCCGATGTTACGATTATACCGGTTTTTCCATGAAACCACTGTCCTCGAGCACTGTGAGGTTGTTGCTTCTAAACATGTTTGTTGTAAGCTACGACCCAAGAACACGAGACATAAATGTAATTATGTTGCTGCACAGATGGAAATCACTCAGTACTGATGCCAATATGTTTCTCCCAGTTGGCATCGTCTTTCTATACCGCCATAAATGAACATGTACAGAATCTATAGCATCAAGAATACTTTGTAGTCTAAAAATGGCCATGAAATCAATTAGGCCTGCTCACTACCTCTGTTTATTTTGAAGTCATGTCCATTAATAGTACAGTAAGTCATAAAATTAATTAATATGACACTCCCATATCCTATATTCAACTATCTGATAAAGGTGTTTCTCGATTGACCAAAAAAACAAACTATCAGCAATGCTGAAATAAAATTTTCAGAACAGTTGTGAACCTGAGTTCCAGTGTTGCTGAACTGCTTTGATTTTGTTGGGAATGTTAATGCATAGCTTCACAGCTATCAAAACACTGTAATGGTGGAGCTGATACTGCTTATGATCATTGAATTTTTCCAAAACACTGACAGAACAAGGAGAATTACTGACAGCAGCCAACTGATTGTGATTAGGTCTCAGTGACAAAGGAAAACTTTGGCTACTTCTTTGCTTCTCACAGACTGACTGGCTTGTTTTAGTGCTGAATTAGAGGAGAATTTAAGATGCAAAATAAAAAAAAGATGTTTAAAGACTGAAATGCCCATTAGTCCCTTAGAATTTATTGTTGATATAGCCCTTGATATTTACCAACTAGTAAGACAAAGAGGAAAAGTCTGTCAGTTCTTTTAAGTCTTCATCAAGGCTTTGTATACAGCTGAAAACAGTTTTGGTAATGGCCATGATTAAGGTCAAGACCATGAAGTTGATGATAAAGATTTTGACCTTCATTGCAGTGGATAACTGGAATTCTTCTGCTATATTGAATTACCAGACAACCTGCACCAGAATTCTTTATGTAAGGGTCCAAAAAACAAACAATCCTGGCATCCTTGCTGAACAGTTCCTGCAGCCTAATGGGGGTGTGAATAAGTAAAATAAGATTTTCAATGTATAATATGGAACAAAATGTAAGAAAAAACATCCATATGTGCGAATAGATTGTCTGTGATGGTATAATGAGGGTTACACAGTATAACTCTGGTTCCATAACCACAGACAGCTCACTAAATCAAGCTAAACAGTACCAAAAAAGTCCAGTGTACGCTGGATCAGCCAGAATGGACCACCAACTCTGCAGACACCAAGTCCACGGAGCTACTTAAAACTCCTCCACTGATCCTCATTATGTCATTCATTATAACCCTTTGATGCACTACCGGTCACAAGAGAATATCTGAGGCATTGCAAGACTACAAATGAGAAATTACCCACAAATGCAGTCATTTGTCTAACCACTAGTTTTCAGATCTGTCTATAGAACCATACACACCCTTTCTCTGAGGCTTAAGCTCTGGTCTGGAAGAGGAGCGTGGGCTGCAGTCTAGCATGGGTCAGTAGAAGCAAAGGAGAAGGTAGGAGGTGGAAAGGAGAAGGGACATAAAATAACCCTCTGAAAAGTTTAAGATTAAAGGGTACCACAGCTTGTCCCTCGTTGCATTATTAATGCCCAAATTACTAATTATACTGTCTCAGATGTTTTAAAGCTTGGTTGATTGTGCAGCAATTTAACTTGTTTGGGGCAGATAACTGATCAAAGCAGGACGCCAGCCTGGGTCATAAAGGGGAAGGCTAAGGTTCCTGCAAATATAAGCAAAGAAAAAAGGAGAGAGAGGAAAGGATGAGAAGAAACATCATTTCAGTCTAGTTAGAAGATATGACTGCCTAATTAATGTTAACTAAAGTTATTTATAAAATGAATAAGCTTTGATTAAAAAGAATGTTTTTTATTCTACCTGAATTAAAAATCATCGAGCCTGGGCCTACATCCAAAGGGTAAAATTTATTTAATCAAAGCAGAATTGCTAAGCTGAAAACAGATTTTGCAGTGTCTCAGCCTTGGAATGAGTTGTGTTCATCACAACTAAAGGCTCATGCTAACTTTGATTTAGCCACCTGCACTGTAGAGTTTTTGGCTCACACAGAGCCTCTGATACTAGGGTTTGATGTTAACAGGTTACATATTGTGTCATTTTTTCAAGAATGACTTAATTGATTGTAGTTTTGACTACAACTTTACAGTATGGTCATTTTCACGATAAGATAATAAAGCCTTACTGAGTTGAAAAACATCCAAGATTTTTAATGACCAAAGCATGAACAATATGAAGTATTGTGCTGCTAACCTCAAACTTTGCAGGCATCTAACAGCTAGCTTATGTGTGCGTGCAAATGTCCAAATCATCACTTCCTAGTCCTAAGAGCCTTGGGTGTGTTATTGAGCCCATGTGTGAATAAAACAGGTTAGTGTCCGGGGAGGTCATAGCGAGTGGGTGGGCGTTTTAATGTGGTCACGCTGCTGCTGAACATAGGCCCATAATGCTGCTTTTTGGTATCTTTTTGCAGATACCTCAAAAAACACTGGATAGATGAGG
>JAUZTA010000006.1:17692279-17702830 GCA_034780835.1 Ctenochaetus striatus | reverse complement strand
AAGACCAAACATTAAGTGCATTCCTTTGTTAGTGGGCAATAATCAAGATATCAACCATCCTTAGATGTTTTTTTTTTTAATTCAACCAGTCCTCCAGGGTCAAAGGAACAGTTTGAGTTTTCCCTTTATTGTACATATATACAGAAAAACGCTTTTTTTCCTGGAGTTTGGTCGAAGATTAATCCCACTCTCATGTCCGATTGTCTAATGTAGTGCCAAAGGCAACGGCTTGTTAGATTAGCTAGCATAGCATGAAGACTGGAAACAATTCACTCATTCATATGGTCTACTTTGTTTAGTCTGAGCAAACACCAAAGTGTGAAAATTGCAATTCATGGTGTATTTTTGGGAACAGGAACTCAGTCTGATGGTTATGACAAGAGTACCTGTGTTACAATATCTACTCAGGAAAAACTATCTGTTAGACAACTCCTCAAGTAATTTAGCTATTTTTAAGATGTGATGAGTTGGGAAAAGATTTGCAGAATGGAACTACTGCTACAGTTGATCAATTTTGGCGGAGCAACAGTTACAGCAATTTTTATTTGAAAAGGAAAAAAAGTCCTCATAAAGTACTAAATAAAATTGAAACCACTTATTGTAATCCTAACACTGCAACCCCACTGGCTGTATAAAGCATGGCCATGTCATGCATTCATTTGATTCTTTTCTAATCGTGCATCTTTGCTCAGCTTGTAAGATCACTGATTACTGAGCCATGCAGTTGTCAGTATGTAGCCTAATATTGAACTTTCTCATGCTACACTCTTATCTCTACTTTTCTTCTCATATGCATATGAGTCATCATCAGTCATTGCCCAAGTACTGTCATTAAAATCTGCATTTAGCCTGGTTTGGCCGCAGTTTATTACTTTGTAAAGCTCAAAGTGCAATATTTCAACCAGCTCTGGGAGAATCAGTGGAATTATAGGTTTCTCCTTGGGAAAGCTGCTGGACCAGTGAGGTTAGCCCTCTTCCATATATAGCCCTTCTTGTGAGGAAATGTTTGACCCTCACTGATCAATATTTTAGGAAATTGCTCCTTGTGTCAGTCCCATCTCCCAAGCTGACAAGGACGTGATCGCAGTGTGTGTGTGTGTGTGTGTGTGAGTGTGTGTAAGGCTTGAGTTAAAGTGAATCCGTCAGCAGGCCCAAAGCATTTCTCTCCACCATCTCATTCCCTGTCAGGCTTCGAGAAAGTGGAACTCAAATCCAGTGGAGCAAGTGTCAGCTTAGGTCGAGCAGAACATGTTGCAAATGGTGTTAAAAGCATGTACTCGTTGGCCTCGGTTCTCAATAATTAATCAGGGAAGGCCCACAAAAAATGATCCCTGTTTCCTCTTCGATCCATCCCTGGTGGAGGAGAACATGAATTAGTAACAAAGATCAAACTGCAGTGTAAGCGTGGATCAAGTATTTGTAAAGAAGCTGAAAGGACTATATACAAGAGAGGTCCTATGAGATAATGTGGATGTGCCTCGCCTGTTCCCTGTTCCTGTCACATTGAATTTTAATTTGGAAAGGGGCAATTCTACAAGGTATAATAATGAATAAGTTATCAAAACACAAGACCTATCTTTAGACAGAAATGTCTTGAAAAAGAGTTTTTAAAAACTGATTTCATAACGTTTAAAATGACATTTTTGCAACCAGAATAGAAGGAGAATATAGTCACTAGTTTATACATTAAAAACTTAAAGAGTCAGTGAAAACATCACTTGATAGCAGATAACTTCGAACTGATTTAACCTTTGAGGGTTGGTCTGCTTTAGCTAATTGGATTAAGCTATCCACTTGTGTGGTCCTCTCTGATCTGCCCTCTAAAAGGCCATCTATGCTGATGTGGTATGTCTTAAATGACAGTCAGGGACTGATTTGCTTCCAAACTTACCATAACATGCCTTTTAAGCAGTCCCTACTGAATGTGGAGTGACTGGTCATGAGCAATCTATTAAGATCTATGCAGCAGAAAAGCACTAGCTAATATAACATTGCCACAAGTCGTCTTACTGCTTTCACCAAGAATGCTTTGTTACTGTCTGAGTTTGTTTTTGTCTGTCTGTCAACAGGATTACTACTGACCCAATTCTCTTGATACTTGTTGGAAGGGTGTTGCACGGGCCAAACAAGAACGCATAAATCATGCATTTCAAAGCTGATACAATGATACATGTATTATTTTTGACTTCTGTTAACACCGTGGGATAGGGCATGTGGACATGACACAATAAATGCCATGCATCCTCAATCAGATAGTTGTAAAGTCAAAAAGTGATGAAACATAATTAATTGCATACATATGATGACTCCTTCATGCAGTCCTTCATTCACAGGTACCAGTAATTTCCTGAGGTAGACATGCAGTTGCTCAGATTCACACAAAAAGAAGTCATTAGGGAGAACTTGGGACAGTGGTTTAATGGAACAAAAATGACAGTTTAACAATCCCTTTCCCTTTCAGATGTGGCGAAGAAAACATTCTGAAAACAAACAACATAATGTCTAAAAGACTGACACGACTGGAGCTTGGAGGTTCACACACACCTCTAGTTTTGTGAGGACAGGTGTGAGGAAATATCAATGCACACATCCTTTTACTCATATTTAATGTAATGTTTTAGTCCTGAAACTGGAAGTATTTGTATTTTCAATATTCAGTATTTTCATTTATAAACAACCATTGTAGCATCTCCCTGAAGCAGGCAGAACACTGCAGTCATTCATTACAACGATGGTCAGTTGACTCTTCAGCTAAGTTTAGACTGCAGGATTATAGCCCTGATTTTCCACCAAGCGTCAGTTCACTGATGCCTCGCAGACGCTCGAAAAATATCAAGCTTGCTACACATCTGTTAGGTCAGCCATTCAGGGGTTACAGCCAATGAGATCAGACGCTTCTCTGCCGTCATCTATCGCGGCTCTCTCCCAGTCTTGACATGTATCCATTAGTACAGATTGGCCTCAATAAGAAAACATGAGTATTTGCTACCTTGTCATCCTTGCTAATCACAATTTTTACAGTTGGTTCTATGAATCCATTGGAAAAATTCATTAACCTCCTGATCTCACTGCAAAAAAGACAGTCCTTTCTCCACTTGACTCCATTCTATTCTCTGACCCATATTATTTTTAATCTTCCTTGTGATTTTCCCTCCATGTCAATATCATATTGCAAACATCAGGGACCCTGTCATCTCTCATGTGACAAAACGAAGCTCAGAGACAAGACAGACTGGTTGGGGATTTCCTCCTGATGATAGAGCATGTAATGTTGGACCCCCTGTCACTGATTAGTCGTGCGGTGTTCAGACCACAACCACAAGTCTGAAAGTCATGTAGTGTGACCAAAGCTTTGGGACGATCAGTGATGTTGATAATGACATACCAGAGCGGGCACTGCTCATTATTAATACTGTTGTTTTTGTTTTGCATGACTGATTGTTTGCTGCATGCGGCCTGCACCCACAGTGTATGTGGATTACTGTCATAATGCAGTCATATGTCATAATGTTCTTTCTCCTGAGTTTACTTGTAGGGACTGGTCCTTCACATTTGTTCTTTTCAATCCACCCTTGAGGGAAAAGGAAAAGAGAACATTTATCTCGCATCAAGCTTGTGGCAGCTAGCTGCCTGCCTGTCTCTTTCTTCAGTTCCCAACGTGTTTTTCTGACCATCTTCATGTTTTTCTGTTTATCATATTGTTTGCTTGCTCTGACCGTAACTCTACCTGATCATCTCTCTGTCTCTGCACCTTATTACTTTCTCACAACCTGGGTTAACATCACTGCAGCAATGCGCATCTTTACTTTTTTGGATGGTCCTGGTTAAATTTACAATCTAATCTGTTAACAGGTAAGCAGTGATAAAGCTCAGGATCATGCGATTTCAACATCAAAAAAGGGCAAATAATGGGTTCTCGATCTGAAAATGTTACCAGCATAAAGGCACACAAACTCAAAGAAGTGCACACATGCCTACAAATGATGTATAAACACTTGCATGCACAGATGCTCATACACAAACACACACAGTATGCAAGAAAGCCGGAGGTATGCTCTCTCTTGCTATCTCTTGCACACATACTTCACACACACACACACACACACACACACACACACGCCGAGCAGTTGTGAAAACACTGATTACAGTTTGCATGCTGTGGTCTTGTTACTTGCAGGAATATGCTAAATTTATGCCTTTAATTAGAATGTTTACTCAGAGGATACTTGAGTCATTTAAATGTTTTTAACGACAACTTGGAGTACAACAATATCAATTAAGCAATTAAGGTTAAGATTACTGAATATATCTGTTGACAGGTGAGCGTGCAGTGTCAAAGGGACCAAACACGTCTTAATGTCCTGGGAAAATCTTTTGTTTTCATAACAACTGAAAGAAATGGGCGTTTTGTTTCCACTAAAGGAAACAGGTGAAGAGTGACATTGTTTCAGTTTATCAATTTGAACCTGCACATGTTGGTTTTTGAGGGAATGCAGTAGTTATAAAAGCTATTTTGGTCTGCACAGTAAAGACACACGTCACTACATGCTATTTACATGCATAGTGAGTGTCTGTTTAGGTGTCATTGCAAAACAACCCCGACCTTTTCCTTGAAAACTTTAAAGGCTGTTCAACAAGTGATGCAGGCCTGCTAGTTCATGCCAAAGGATCATAACATAAGAAATCTCATTCACCAGCATAATGTTGTTTCAGCTCAAATCTGCAGTCATTTTGAGACTTGCTCTCTATCAAAATACGGCCTCTGTTCAAATAAACTCAACTCACAAGTTCAGGCCTGGTGTTTCTTCACAGGCAAGAGCCATTCTCATGAAGATTAATGTTTTGTTTTGTTTTTTTCTTTCAAGTAATCTGATATTAAACAAGTATTTATCAAGGATTATGATATCTGTTCAGGTTCTGAATGGTTATGTGATGGTTTGACATTTGTTTCTTCCCATGCAAAATGAAATCACTACAGCGGAAAAGAGGCAAGTGAGTATTTTGATTCCTTTCTTTATAATTACTTCTTGTTAACAATCAAGAGGATCAGCTGAACTTTGATTTGACTGCCACTGAGGCTTACTGGAAGAAGAATCCAGCTGGGATCTCGGCAGGTTCCTGAGTCGTCAGGTCGTTGTCAATACATAATATGAGCATGCATACACACACACCCTGCCTTTTAAATGCATGTGCCCTACAAAAAGAAACACACAAGGTTGCAAAACAAACACGCGCATGCAATTCACCACACAGTGTTGCTGCCACAAGAACACATCCACATATAAACTATTTATACATGTGGAGAGGGAGATGAAGAGCATGTTCACTTAAATCAGTGCACTAAAAGATTCACTATGCTTGCTAAAGTCAACATACAGATGGTGCACCAGAGAGCAGGGAGAGCGGCGGGAGCAGCAAAGGAAGCTTTCTTTTTCCTCTCTGAATGTGAGCAGTGTGTTTGGATAAGAATAGAACCGCATGACTCTGAAATAGCACCTTTTTACTGCACGTCTGTTTACTTTGAAAGTGTATCTCTTGCATTCTTACACTTGACTTGGTGACTTCATCACTTCCCTCAGGGCACAGAATATATAAGTGAGTCAGGACGCTCAACAGGATTTCTCTCTGCACGCAAGCAGCAACTGGTAAGGGAGGGTCTACACTTGACCACAGACTTGTGGTCTTATCTGCTCCGGGTATATCTCAAGGCTCCTAACAAAACATCCAAGCTATGTGAAGTCAAATGTAATCACTGTAATAACTGTAATTACAATATGGAGGGCAGCTATTGCAATGATGGATCTTTTTTGCAGGATTTCTCAGTTAGTGTGGAAAGAATAAAAGCGTCTGCACACTTTCTCCATAGCAGATGTGTCATTTATTTAACCGTCACAGCTCAACAAAAGAGGCGGAGTTCTCAAAGTGCAGAACTAAAATGTCTGGAGTGGCCCGTGACAAGGCCTCAGATCCAGCAACACAATTTACAAAGAACATTCAAGGTAACTATAACTGATTAATGGACTTAAATTGTGTTTTACTGGTCTTTTGAACACTCAAAGTATTTTTACAAGACAAGTTAGCATTCAACCATTCACACTTTAGTAGTGGGGGCGCCTATGGTGTTGACTAGCTCATTAGAGCACACACATGCATGTTCACACACTTCACTCTTCGATAGGGAAAAAATGATGTTCAGAGGAGCCAAGGATCGATCTACCAAGCTTCTGATTTGTGGTTGACTCGCTCTGCTGAGCAACACCAGCCTAAGTGACTGTATCTGTGCCTAGTGAAGTATGTCAGAGGGTCAGTGTATCTAACGGTGAACTATGCCTGCGTCTGGGTTTTAACACAACTTTTTCCTTTGTGACTAAAAGATTAGCCTAGAAATGTATAATATTCAGTGGCAAAACTGTGAGGAGGCTGTTGTTTTTCTCTCTACATATAAAATAATCTTGCTACAAACTTGTAAGCAATGATAATAACTTGAATATCTGGGTTCCAGTAAGATGAAAGCTAATTTTCTGTTAAGCAATTGTACAAATACAATCCTGTCATAACGTACCTGAGGGGTTCACTATCATGAGAACACTGACGCATGTTGACTTGTGAAAAAAAAAAAAAAAGCATAAAACTTTGGTCTTACCAAACAAACTGCTTTCATGTATTTTTATTATTCATCACATTAAAGCCCCTAATTTATGGCAATATTATGGTCTTTCTTTATTGTCTTACAAATATTAAGTTATCCACAAAAATAAAATAACTTAGATAATAACCATATTAAAACATAAAAATACATACATTACATTACATTTATGACATCACAAAAAATGCATATTGCTGATATCTCCCAGAGTTTTCCTGGACAAAGTTCTGTATGTGCAAACTACTTATCAGAATCAAAATAATCTGTTACACTGGAAACATAATTCCATATTTTTTTTTCCTGCTTTCAACACAGAAAAAGTATTTGCTTGAAATAAATTACACTGTCTGATAAGGAGCCTCACTCATACAAGTTTCTCTAGACAAAATATGATCTTCAAAATGTGCACAGGCAGAAATCCACATCAACTTTGTTATTTCTATTCTTTAAAGTTGATATCAGATTGTCCCTTTCTGCACATGTTGAAGAGTGGGTGTGAAGACGGTGAGTGTAGATACATTACAACAAGCTTACAGTGTGGCACACGGCACATTGCATCACAAAACAGGAGGATTTATGACAGCTTGGTATGTTTATAGTGTGAGGAACTGAAGCCTGTTCATGTGTGCTCAGTTTCTTGGGCCATTTTAAGTTTATTGATGGTCTTCGTGCAGCATTATTTAGTTTTATTTACAACGCTGTTTGGATATTGTTGCAGATAAAAACTGCACTTGTTCAATTAACATATACTGTGCACTGAACTATGACAGTCCTCTTACATTACGTGCCACATACAACGCACATGGAACATTTTGGACAACATCAGTCGGGACAATGTATCTGTGCTGTGTTTTAGGGAAGCTGCAAGAAACTGTTTCTATGTAGCCCCCTTGTATTAGCTGAGACCAAAAACAGGCATGTATAAATCAGTATTCTCAGTTTACAAGTCTGTTTGCACAGTTAGGCGATCAGTGCCCACAGATTCACAATCCATGCCCATGCTTTAGTCATCCATGCCCACGGATTCACAGTCCGTGTCCACTGTTTACTAAAGCTGTGGAACAGATCACGGTGAGAGCACGTTGTATAAAAAGTGGGCATGGGTTTGTAAACCTAGAGCACAGATTTGCACATGGCTCTTATGTTATGCCTCTGCTGACACCAGGGGGACATCATACACTTCTGACTCCGTTCATCTCTGCCACAATGGTTTTCAAACTGAAGTTTTCTCATGGGTCCACAGAATTAATCTCATAGTGTATAGGACAAGTGCTTGTTCATATTGTGTGGATTTTATTTCAGCATCCTTTATTAGAAGGAAAGATATTGTTTCTGTCTTTTATGAGGAATCCCAAGAAGCCACATTAGAAATCAGACTTTCAAACTGATTGACCTCAGCTTCAGCCTCTTTGAGTCATCATTGCTGTAATGTCCTCTTTTCCTATTGTCATCACTAAGTATAAGCTGAACCAAAATATTATTTGCCCCTTTAAATGCAACCTACTGTTTGACTTGGGTCTCACTTTTTAATTTATTTAGGTACCAAAATGTGGAAATGTATTGTATTTATTGGGAAGTGTAAGCAGGGCTACACGTAATGCACACAATATAGCACCAATGACTAACACTTATACACTGTCAGTTGAGCTGGCCTGTTCTCTGATGAATTAACATGTAACTTGATCTTTGCTATGAACACTAACATTACTGAACCGCCCTTGAATGAGGAGCAGATCCCTCAAGTGCCCCAGGTGTGTTGTGCTGTGTCAAATCGTGTGCATTGTGACTCCTGATGTGTGGAAAGATCTATATTTGTCCCTGTATGTTAATACATAGGAGAAATGATAAAAACTGTGTCGCATGACTGTGTTAATGTGTCAAGTCCTTATATAGGTGATGGAGGGACTACTGTATTATGGATGATCTCTTTTAAAAATATGTCAGATGTCTGCCCTCTTTTTTTAAGTTTAATGGGATGCAGACATCAGCTTTTCCACCGTATATGTTGCCAATGCTGTAAAGCAATATTATTTTCAATCTGCATGCAATCTACCTTTCATTCTCAACTTCCTCTTTGCACACTTGAATCTCATGCAGCTGTACATCAGTCAACATATGCTGACAAAACAACATTAATCTGTTGTTTTCAGAGCCCAGTATGTTTGGAGCTTTCAGATAATTATCTGATATAACTGTGTTCCCTCGTCTCAAGAGGAGAGCAGTAAAAATCCAAGCTCTCTGGGTTGTGGCAGCTTTAGACATAAACTGCATGTGCACAGTCTTTATCAACATGCACATGTATCGTTCTGCTGGCTCAACTGCTTCATTCTGTGTCCTTGCTTCTGGAAAACAGCAGTCCACCGCAAAAAGGTCGGGGGCAACATATTTTACAGTCATATTCCCCTTTCAAATTAATAGGCTTGATTTTGGAATGTCTTTTTTTTCTTAGTTTTCTTTGTTGTTTTCAGTCTTTTATTGGCATTTCTTCATTTGCAGACACTGACCCACTCTGTTATCCTGCACTCTTCGCACACCACATAGCAGCACCAGTGAAACTTGCAGTTGCAGCGTTCGCTCCGCGTCTGCTGCAGGATGTTGTGGCCTCTCCCACAGCACAGACTCTCACAGTTGTCCATGCCAGGGCTGGTCTTGTTGCAGATCCGACCCTGCGTGCCCGCCGAGTCGGACCCCAGGTCCCGCTCGCAGAAATCCGGTGACTTTTCAAAGTAGACTAGTTCGTTGATGCTTGGCCGCCGCCGATGCGTGTGGTGGTGGTGGTGGTGATTGTGGTGGTTGTTTTGATGATGGTGATGGTGGTGGTGGTGGTGGTTGTGATGGTTGTGATGGTTGTGATGGTTGTTGTGGTGGGAGTGGTCAAGCTGTCCGGTGTTTCGGTTGTGAGCCTTGATGAGCGTTGCGATGTGGAAGCGCTCTTTGAGGATCGAGCCGACCACCCGGAACTCTGGGGTGACCTGCCAGCAGGTCTTTAGCTGGCAGCTCCCCGACGTCCCGTGGCACTTGCATTTCCTTCTCATGTGGTCGAGCACCACCTGCAAAAAAGAGACAGACAAAAAGAGAGAGTGGGATGAAGTAAGGAAGTGAGCAGAGGGGAGGAAGTGAGAAGGAGGGAGGTAGAAAATGAGAAGGATTAATGACTGTCTTGATCATTGGTTGCATTTGAAGTCTTATATATACAGTTACAGGGTGTAGCAGACTGCATGTAATATTTCATATTGGCTTTACTGTATTTGTTTGTTCTTCTATGTGAGCCACCACTCTACTGCACAGTGAATGACACGCAATTCCCTGAAGGAATATCGGCCCCGCATTGAAAAAGCCAGGTGGTCTGAGCCTGTTTTCAAACATACTGATATCAAATAACGCAGATGGATGCAGGCTTTACCCAAACAGAAGTGTCATTATTCATATTTTGGTGTAAGGAAATGACGCCAAGCATGGCACACATGTAGCGGAACATTAGACATCAGTGTATTGTGGGGTTGCATATTTTCACTTTAATGGTTAAACGCTTGCCAAAGGAACCTCAACTCCATGTTCAACTGACACGGCTCACTTTAGGCCCATATATAGTAACAATGTAAATCTTACATAAGATCCTTCAGGTCTAAAAGAACATTAGTGATGCATATAGAATACCTGCATGCATAAAAAAGCACAAACAAAACACCCAATGAAGACAAACCCACTCAGTATGAGCACAGACACACAGGTACACCCCACATGGCATTAACCCTGTACATCCTAGTCATATTTCTTTAGGGTTCCGTATTCATGTGTGTGTTTGTATTTATGTGTGTCTGCGTATTTATCAGTCATCGCCTGGTCTAAACTTTAAGATCCAATTACAAGAGAAACACCATACCACACAAAGTTGTGACAGATGC